>CAIGQW010004558.1:108675-123498 GCA_903798125.1 Danio choprae | reverse complement strand
GTCAAACATTTTCAAGCGACAAACATGGTTATTTAGATAATGTAGTTTAATGTTTAAAAAGTTAGTGTATTCATATTAACTTTTAACATAATGCATGTCCTTTTAAAATGAATTTAACGGTATTTGTGAAAGTTCACCCCAAAAGGAAAATTCTGCCATCCTTTTTTCACCCTTGTTCAAAACCTATATGAATTTCTTGCTTCTGTTAAACACAAAATAATCTATATTTGAAAAATGCTGGTAGCTGGCACCCATTGACTTCCATGGTATTTTTTTCCTACTATGGGAGTCGATGGGTGTCAGCGATCAGCATTCTTCAAAACATCTTCTTTTATGCTCAACAGAAGAAAGAAACTCTGGGTGAACTACCTCTTTAATGCCTTTAAAAAAGAGCTAATTAACTTCAGTTGCAAACCTTCAGTATTTTTCAGGAAAATTCATCTTTTCTCAATCTGTCAGTAAGCATAGTTTGCTGACCCCTTCATCAGAGCATTGATGTGATGACAGTAGCTGCGCAATCGGCTAAAATAGCTCTGCCATTCATTTTTATGTAAACATGATGCATGATAAGTCGATATGTTGATTATTGCTAGTGCTACAGGCCTACTTGTGTAATGTACTTTTAAAAATGCCATGCTCCATGTATGTAAAGTATTGAATAAATAAATAAAAAAGTTCTTTTTTTTTTGTGTTTGGCAGGATCCATCAGTTACTCAGGTGACCAGCACTTCAGCTGATGGCATAGGAGAATACAATCCATTTACAGCCGGTGCTCTGGTAAGCATGACAAACTCTTCATCCTTTTCTCAGTTCCTCCCACAGTTATCTTTATAGCCAGTTAATCAATCATTTAAGAAAAGAGGAAATGGAGTAATGTATAGCATCATTTTGCACTTCGTCATGATTTGAAACCAGTATGATTCTACTGACATGAGAAAGAAATTCACAGAAATTTTATTACAGAAAATAAAATTAAGTATTGTAGTGTGTATATTAAAGTCCCATGTTGGTTAATTACATAGCATTAAGTTTATCTGTCCACATTTAATAAATGTTTTTGCTATTAAACCTTTTTGGCAGAAAATGGTAAGCTAAAAATCAGTAAAGTTCTGCCAGAATTTAGTTTTTAATTTGTATCATATAATAATGTAAAAAGTCTGATGTTAATAACTTGTGTTTGTTTGAATGGATTTTATTGTATTTATTATATTTACAATATATTATTCTGAATAGATTTTTAGCCGTGAAGATAGCCAATGAAACTGACATGGCAATAAATAAAAGATACCATACAGTTAGGATTGGTTACAGCAGATTCTAAAAAAAAAAAAATCTTTTCATTCATTCATTCATTAATTTTTCCTTCGACTTAGTCCCTTATTAATCTGGGGTCGCCACAGCGGAATGAACCACCAACTATTCCAGCATATGATTTTACACAGTGGATGCCCTTCCAGCCGCAACCTAGTACTGGGAAACACCCATACACTCTCACATTCACACACACACTCATACACTACAGTCAATTTTATTCACTTATACTGAATGTTTTTGGACTGTGGGGCAAACCAGAGCACATGGAAAAAACCCACACAAACACGGGGAGATCAAGCAAACTCCACACAAAAATGGCAACTGGCCCGGACTGGACTCGAACCAGTGACCTTATTGCTGTAAGGTGACAGTGCTAACCACTGAGCCACCGTGCTGCCAAAATCCAGTTTTACCATTTTAATTATTCTAAATACTCCCACGTATGTTCTTGTTTTTTTTTTGTTTTTTTTTACTTCATGCTATTGGGTAAAATAAAGTTTAGTTTTGTTCTTGAATGAGTTGGCCCATTCTGAAAACATCACAAGCATCAAGCATGCTTCAGTATGTGTTAAAGAAAACACACCATTCATGTCCAATTGACCAAATGGCATTATATTTTATGTTATGCTGTTAATTCTATTTGTATTGGTAATTCTGTCATTGTTTTCAGTAGGTCTGTCCCTGACTAAAAATGTTCTTAGTTAAACAGTAGTTAATCGACTAATCGCCCGTTTATTAAATTAATATAGTTTAGGCCTACTTATGCAAATGTGGGGGAAACGGTTTGAATTTAAAGGCTGTGAAATAATGTTAATTGTAATAACATTACAATTAATAAGAAATACTATAATAATAATGATAATATGTGCAAATCTGACATCACGAACTTGAAAATACAAAAAAATGGCACCGACAAAAAATATGATTGTGTCTGGGGGAAAAAAAATGGCAAGAAGCTTTGCTCAATATTTATAATTTATTAATAAAATAAAAGGGGCAGCACGGTGGCGCAGTGGGTAGCACAATCGCCTCACAGCAAGAAGGCCGCTGGTTTGAACCGGCTAGGGCAGTTGGCATTTCTGTGTGGAGTTTGCATGTCCTCCTTGTCCTCGCGTTGGGTTTCCTCCGGGTGCTCCAGTTTCCCCCACAGTCCAAAGGGATGCGCTATAGGTGAATTGACTAAACTAAATTGGCCGTAGTGTATTGTATGTGTGTGAATGTAAGAGTGTATGGGTGTTTCCCGGTGTTGGGTTGCAGCTGGAAGGGCATCGGCTGCGTAAAACATATGCTGGATAAGATGGCGGTTCATTCCGCTGTGGCGACCACAGATTAATAAAGGGACTAAGCCAAAACGAAAATGAATAAATGAATAATAAAATAAAAGGATAACATTCACACAGATTACAACCTATGCACTTGCTAAGAATAAAACGCACCATTAGCTAAAACATATATATTACAAAGTGCAACTTTGATGGCCTGGTAGGCCTACGGGTACAGTCACATGAAAACAATTCAAACTAAATTGTCTAATAGTCTTTCCTTAGACTGCTGTAGGTATAAAATATTTTTGTAACTCAGATATCTAAATCAACTAAATTAAACACAACGAATTTACAGTAGGCATGGGACAATAACTGTTTTCAAGGTTTACCGTGGTTTGCAAAAGTCAATGTATTAAACCGCTAAAATGTTCTGTTATACTGTTCCTACAGTTTTTGTTTTATGTGTTTTTTATGACTATTCATTCATTCATTCATTTTCAACCGCTTATCCGGGGCCGGGTCGCGGGGGCAGCAGTCTTAGGAGAGAACCCCAGACTTCCCTCTCCCCAGACAATGACTATTTTATTTTATTTTTTCAGGGCAACAGTATCTACAGCAGAAAAGGACCCAAATGAATTGGGTCATAAAATAAAATATATTGTGTTCAATGGGGAATTTTTTTTTTTACCCAGACATTTAATAGGAACATATTTTAGAGCAGTAATCACAATACCGTGATATTTTTATCCAAGGCCTAATTTACAATAAACTGAAAAGGTGTAAAGGCATAGTACACTCAAAAAGACAAAAAAAAATCTGTCATAATATCTTCAGTGTTTCAGTTAATTTTTTAGTTTCTTTTTTTCTCTTGAACACAAAAGAAGATATTTTGAAGAAACTGAAAACCTGTAACCATTGACTTGCATCGTTTTTGTTTTTCCTATACTGTGGAAGTCAATGGTTACAGGTTTTCAGTTTCTTTTGTGCTGAACTGAAGAAAGAAAGAAAGGTTTAGAGCCACTCGATGCAGTGTAAATACTGAGATTTTTTATTTTTGGGTGAACTTTCATTTTAAGAGAAATCATCTTAAAAACTGCAAACACAATCAGTGCCTTAAAACAGACATTGAATAAAAAAAAAAAAAACAGTTTTTGGACAATAAAAACTGCCATCAGGTCTAATCATGAGCCTTTAAATCAAACATTGAATGACAAATACATTTTAATATTAATAATTTGCCAAAAAAGCCTATACATTAAATATTATATAGGCCAATAGCATACTGTAACTTTACAAAACTCTAGGCAATTATTACTGACCAGCTCTATTGTGAGTTTCCTTTGTCTAATTTTTTTCATATTATAAGAAAACAAGTTTGCCTACTTCTAGGATTCAAACGCTTCAGTGGACACGTGCCCTGATTGCTTCACTTGCATTGTATTTTCACTGTATTTTTGCATTGTATACACTGTATGTATCTTAGTTGACAAATTCTGTTCTGGTCGACCATTAAAGGACAACCCTAGTTTTCTATCATAGAGTCCTTATATTTCTTGAGAAATATTAGATTTTTGTCTCCACTTAAACATCTAGATATTATTACAATAATAAACATTTTCCCTCCTGTCTCGTTTTAGGATGGACACAGGACAGTCCCTCTGTCCGCCACCTCTCAGCCAGCGGTTCTTCAGACGACAGCGGAGCCCAGTCCACAGGTTAGCACAGTGTTATGTTGAATTATGCATAGCACATACATTTGAAGTCAGAATTATTAGCCCCCCTCTATATGTTTTCCCCAATTTCTGTTTAATGAAAAGAAGAGTTTTCAACGCATTTCTAAACATAATAGATTTAATAACTAATAACTAAAGTCACAGGAGGGCTATTAATTTTGACTTCAACTGTATGTACGATGTTTTATATTTATTTTACTAAATCAATAATATTCCTAAAGGGGACATTCGTAATTTGATGCTAGTACATAATTCTGTGTGTTTCCTCCATCAGGCCAGTGTAGCCTCAGGACAGGCTGAGCTCCTCCGTCAGCAAGCGGAGCTGGAGAGGAAAGCTGCAGAGCTGGAACGAAAAGAGCAGGAGCTTCGGGATCGAGATGCTGCACGAGGTGAACCTTTACAATGCTGACCACGTTCTGAATTTTTTCTGAGGTCATTTGCTCTCCTGACCTGACCAAAACTCTGTGCTTGCAGGTAAAGAAAACAACTGGCCGCCGTTGCCAAAGTTCTTGCCCATCAAACCTTGCTTTTATCAAGATTTTAATGAAGAAATTCCTGTGGAATATCAGAGGGTTTGCAAGATGATGTACTACCTCTGGATGTGTAAGTTCTTTGAATAGTAATTCAGGTCTTCTCTGCATGAAAGCTGAATTAATGTTTATATTTATTAAATTATAAATACAGTAAATCTAATATTGTTACCCTTTAAGGTAGATGTTTTCTATATAAAATGTTTTTTGAAATGTAATTCATGAATAGCAAACTGAATTTCTAACTCTCACAGTCTTATGTGATCATTCAATAATTATTTTAATTTGCTAATGTAGATTTCATTAATATAATTTGATATTGCTTGTTATAATTTGTTATTGTGCTTAATTATTTGTAATGGTTGTAATCAATTGTATTTTTTTGCCATATAATGTTGTGGAAATTTATCTAAATTATTGTTATGGTTCAGATAGATGATAAAAAAATAATAGTTAAAATTTGCATTTTAAAATATTAATCTTCTTTGATGTTGTAAAACTCTTAAATCAATTTAATGCTACCCTGTTTACTAATATTTTAAAATGATTAAGTATGTATCTGTATATTTTTAAAAACATCCAAACTTTTGAATGGTAGTCTATTAAAGTTTCCACAAAACGATAATAAGTCAGGCACATTTCATTTTGAGATGCTGCATTTCATAATGTTTTATGCTGCTAACTTTGATCATACAAAAGACTTGCATGCTTTATTTAATGTCTCTTTTTTAAATGTTTTCTTTAGCATACATTTTCTGAAATGCTCATGCTCTGTGTGAATACTGAGCCTCGCATTGCTTTCTTCAGATCACAGTGTGACTCTGTTCCTGAATCTGCTGGCCTGTCTGGTGTATTTCACTGTGTCTACTCAGAATGGAGTTGACTTTGGACTCTCAATCCTGTGGTTTATTTTGTTCACTCCTGTCGCTTTCGTCTGCTGGTACCGACCCGTATACAAGGCCTTTAAGTGAGTTCAGGGTTGATATTTCACTTTGTGTCTTTATTTTTCTGACAGCTCCCCATATAAAATTGTGCAACAAATACTACCATGATTTATAACAATGTATAGCATCTTTTTACATTACAGAAATAAGAATGTAGTGTTGAGCATTTTGTGGGAAATGAGCTTGAGTTAAGATGCCATGTGAATAGTATAAACATTTTAATTAACAGACATCACCAAACATCCCCATCTGTTTTCCAGCAGCACATTAAGAACTGGTTATATTACATGTTTTTTAAAATGTTGTTTAATATGCAATGAGCAGGGCCAGACAGAATCTGCAGACATGTTTTGCTATTTCTGCGCAGAATTTTGAAGAAAAAAAATTTTTATACAGAGTTTGAGTGTATAGTTACTAACAAATAAAAAAAAAATGAATGTTTACAATGCAAATCCAATTAGATCCACTTGTTTGGTAAACAAAGAAACTCTTTCATTTAATATATCTACTAAAAGACAGAACGTATTATTTTAGTAACTCTATTGTAAATAAATCATTTAACATATTTGCATATTAGTCATTTAAATTACTGAAATTAATATACAAACGAAATAAATATATACTGTTAAAATCTAAATTATTAGCCCTCCTGAATTGTTAGCCCCCTGTACATTTTCCGCAATTTCTGTTTAACGGTAAGAAGATTTTTTTTAGCACATTTCCAAAAATAATAGTTTTAATAATTAATTTCTAATAACTGATTTATGCTATCTTTTCTATGATGACAGTACATAATAGTTTACTAGATATTTTTCAAGATACTAGTATTCAGCTTAAAGTGACATTTAAAGGCTTAACTAGGTTATTTAGGTCAACTAGGCAAGTTAGAGTAATTAGACAAATCATTGTATAACAATGGTTTTTTTTGTAGAACATCGAAAAAAATATTGCTTGAGGGGGTTAATAATATTGACCTTAAAATAAAATAAAATAAAAAATAAAAACAGCTTTTATTCAAGACTTTCTCCAGAAGATAACAATATTATATGAAATAATGTGAAAAATTCTGTTCAACATAATTTGGAAAATATTTTAAAAAAGAAAAAAAAATCACTAGGCTAATAATTTTGATGTCAACTGTATTTACACACATTTACTTAACTAAATGAATAGACTCAACGATGGGCTAAATTTGCATATATTTTCAGAACAGTTCTGTAATCAGATCATTGGATAAAGCCAAGTTCAAAATTCTTCTTCAAAATTCTCTGTTGATATTTTATAAGGTGTATCAAATTTCCAAAAGTCCATAAAATTCAAATAATTCAGATTTTAGATAATGTTTTGTAGTTTGGTGTATTTAAAGTGAAGTTGTCATGGCTCACTTTAGAGAAAAAACAACAACAAAAGCAGCCTTTAAAGGTATGCACCGAAAAAAAATTCTGAGCTGAAAACGAAACAGAAAATTCTGGATGCACTTAGCCGAAAAACTGAAAGCAAAAATGCTTTGTAATAATTAGCTCTAATTTTATAAAATAATAACATTTAAACATTTAAAAATTTAATTTATACTGATTTAAAAAGAACACAAGGCAATAAAATATCCACACTTTATTATCAGTAACATTATACTGACAGTGAATGGCTCATTTTACCAGTGTTGCCATGATAACACAGTAGTACTATTGCAAGCAGCAGGAACAATTATTCTGCATAGAAATGTCCTGTCGGTGCATTGTTTAAGTGGACTTTGCTTTTCTTGTGAGTGAAACATTCACCGAGTGGATCATTTTGAGGATAACTTTAGATACTAAGCAGTGACCTTACATTTTAGGAAATTGTATGTTGTTTTCCAATTTGAAGCTTCACTGTATAGTTTTGACAAGTTTACCTCTGAATAAAACATTCGAGTACTCCACTTCATCTGTAAGTTTTTCTCTTTTGTTTGTGTTGCAGATCTGACAGCTCCTTCAGTTTCTTCTTTTTCTTCTTCATCTTCTCATTCCAAGTGATCGTGTACATCATTCAGAGTGTGGGGATCCCCGGCTGGGGCAACAGGCGAGTCACACTATCGCCGGAAGCCTTTTATTTTAGCGTGTTGTTTTGAATCTTTGGGTGTTCTTCTTTTCTGCATGTTCCTTTGACGGTTCTCCTTCATAATCTGCAGGTGTTGATTTTCCTGGGCTCTCAGAGAGTGTGGGCTCTGTTCTCTATAATGACATGGACATCCTCATGATCATATGCTTTCTGGTGATCTTCTCAGCAATCTTCCTAGGTTTTAGTTTTACATGTTTTATTTTTATACGTCTACTTTTCTGTAGCTGTCAAGCCGGATATTTGTTGTTACTACAAGCATACTCGATCAAAACTTGTAGCAGAAATTTGGGTAAAAAAAACAAAAAAAAAAACGATAGTAAAATAAAATGGTAAGATTGTAAACTGTAAGAGCAAGCAAATATTGCCAAAGGTTCTTGCCGGGAAAGCCAACTACACCTGAAGCACTGTGAAGGATGTCATTAAATCAGTTTAATTTTTGCTATGTCTTTAAAATATAGTGTTATGCATTTTTAATTTGATTGTCATTTGCATGGCCTCATTGGGATGTTGGTCTTTCCCTCACAGACTTCAATTTCATAATTTTGAAAGTTTCTTTTGTTTTTATCTGGCACTGTACTTTCAAGGCAGCCATCTTTCCTAATATTCTACAAATCTCTAACTCTCATTAGTCAACTTTTGAAACAGAAATAAACAGAGGTAAAATTGTGTGCACACTAAACAATTCTAGTTCCTCCTTTTATAAGTTTACTATTTTGTTTCAATTAATAATGCAGAATACAAACACAAAATAACACTATTTTGTATTTGTTTTAAAATTGTCTGAAAGTGTATGCTGATTATTGTTATGACTGTGTTGCAGTGGCTGGATCACAGCCATCTCTGTGGTCAAAACGAACATAGCCATGTCGGTCTTCATGATGGTGGTGGCTGGATTCTTCACTGTCAACGCCGTGCTCTCTGTTATCTTACTGAAAATGGTAAGTTGGTTACAGCTGCAGCCAGATGTGCAAATGTGTTTATCATTTTGCTAAATCTAGCTGTATTTATTGCACTACTGTATGGATTCTGATTGGTCAAATGTGCCATTACATAGCGTATTATTTCGTAATAACAACCATTGCCATAACACCATTTTAGTCTCAAATCAGTATTTTCCTTTCCAAAAATGTACTTGTATGGGAAACAGCCATGTGATTAGTGGAATAATGCATATCAATCTGTGATGTGTTTCCCAAACAAAACTGTAATTTGCATCTGAACTACAATGGCACAATGCATTTTTTGTGAAATAAGCGATTAACTAGAGACAGCTATGTTTGTTACATAGTAATACTTCCATAAGGATATTCTGGTGGAGTAACATCTTCTTAAGAGAAAACAAATTAATGTTTATTTTATTTTTGCTTGTCTTTTGTTTTGGTAATAAACATTTAGCTTACGTTATTTCCCTGTGTCTTTTTGGAACTTTTCCCTGCATTATTAATTGAAGCACTTACTAAACTACATGCATATTTCAAACATTATTAAGAATATTTCCTATTCTGTTATATTATTGTGAACAAAACATAAAACTATTTACGATGACATGTAATCTTAAACAGAAAGTGATATTTATACAATGAGTTTATTTTAAAAATGAAGCACTGTGAAAGATGTAATTAAATCAGTTTCATTTTAATCAGTATCTTTAAAATATATTAAAATAATTAGCAAGGTCTCATTGGGTTGTTGGTATTTCCCTCACAGACCTGCCAAAGGTTGGGAAAGTTAATAAAAAGTGTTTGCTTCAAGAATAACAGTAGTGAAAAACATTTTCTTTTTATTTTCCATAAAACAGTTAAAATATTGTTCAAAAGTTTTCAATCCCCCAGGTCTTATGCACTGGGCTTCCTTCTTGAGCATCCGTAATAGTTCTGCATGAGCTCCTTCATTTTCCTTAAGGGGAAAGATGAATCTCACATTTATAGTTAATTCTGGAGTCAAACAAAACATGAAAACAGTTGCAGATCATGCCAGTAATGACATTTATGATTCAAGCAAGCAGTATGTACATATTTACGTGTTTATACATTCTGAGAATCACCAATGGCGTTTTATTTAAACGGCATTAAATAACATGTCTCCAGTCTTGAATGCAACATTTCACCATTAAATATAATGATTCAAATCATTACAAAAATGTGCGTTATTGCATTGAGTTTTGGGAAGAAAAAAAAAAGATTAAAAATGAAGTTTGATTTGGTGGAGTTTCTAAGCAAATATACACTCACCGGCCACTTTATTAGGTACACCTTACTAGTACTGGGTTGGACCCCCTTTTGCCTTTTAGAACTGCCTTAATCCTTCATGGCATATTCAACAAGGTACTGGAAATATTCCTCAGAGATTTTGGTCCATATTGACATGATAGCATCACGCAGTTGCTGCAGATTTGTCTGCTGCACATCCATGATGTGAATCTCCCGTTCCACCACATCCCAAAGGTGCTCTATTGGATTGAGATCTGGTGACTGTGGAGGCCATTTGAGTACAGTGTCATAACTTATCGTCATGTTCAAGAATCCAGTCTGAGATGATTTGCGCTTTATGGCATGACGCGTTATCCTGCTGGAAGTAGCCATCAGAAGATGGGTACACTGTGGTCATAAAGGGATGGACATGGTCAGCAACAATGCTCAGGTAGGCTGTGGTGTTGGCATGATGCTCAATTGGTACTAATGGGCCCAAAGTGGGCCAAGAAAATATTCCCACACCATTACACCACTACCACCAGCCTGAACTGTTAATACAAGGCAGGAAGGAATCCATGCTTTTTATGTTGTTGATGCCAAATTCTGACCCTACCATCTGAATGTCGCAGCAGAAATCGAGACTCATCAGACCAGGCAACGTTTTTCTAATCTTCGATTGTCCAATTTTGGTGAGCCTGTGTGAATTGTAGCCTCAGTTTCCTGTTTTTAGGTGACAGAAGTGACACCCAGTGTGGTCTTCTGCTGCTGTAGCCCATCTGCCTCAAGGTTCGACGTGTATAGATGCTCTTCTGCATACCTCAGATGTAACGAGTGGCTATTTGAGTTACTGTTGCCTTTCTATCAGCTTGAACCAGTTTGGCCATTTTCTTCTGACCTCTGGTATCAACAAGGCATTTGTGCCCACAGAACTGCCACTCACTGGATATTTAATCTCTTTCGGACCATTCTCTGTAAACCCTAGAGATGGTTGTGCATGAAAATCCCAGTAGATCAGCAGTTTCTGAAATACTCAGACCAGCCCATCTGACACCAACAACCATGCCACATTCAAAGTCACTTAAATTGCCTTTCTTCCCCATTCTGATGCACGGTTTGAACTGCAGCAGATCATCTTGACTATGTCTACATGCCTAAATCATTGAGTTGCTGCTATGTGATTGGCTGATTAGAAATTTGCGTTAACGAGCAGTTGGACAGGTGTACCTAATAAAGTGGCCGGTGAGTGTAGCACCCTTTAGGTGGAATGGAAAAGATCACGAGACCACATACTTTTGGTCTATTCATTGCTTTCAGAACACACAAATGCTGCAGAATTCTTTTGCAAGTGAGTTTTGTAGGATTTGTTCTAGTTTTTTTTCACATGGGTGAATGTGATTTGGTAACAGGAATGAGTGAAAACCTGGGGACATGACTACAAGCATGCATATTATTTAACATATTAAAATGTATTTGGAAATAATTATATTTAAAGCTCAGATGGAATAGAGAGTTACACATCAATGTCAATTTGTTTTGAATGCTTTGAATCATATTTCATGTTGAATTGTTGCAGTTGAGAGTGGGGACATGCACAAAATGCTATTTTCTTAATGTTTTGCATTGTGTTATTTAAATTATTGTAAAACGTTTTAGTTGGATTAATGTGCAGGACAATTTAGAGGTCATTTTCATTCACATTTATACACATAAAATCCTGGGGACGTAAATCGCACCCATTTGGTGAAATGGCCTATTTATTAAAGTTTACATTAAATGTTAAAAATTAAATAAACTGCATTATTATCTTTTAAAAATCCCTATGTGGAAATACTTGAAGAAACAACACACTGAAAACTAAGCTGAGCATTGTTAAACGGTCTTGTGACAGTTGCCATACATTTGTTTTGGCATTTAAAAAAAACAACTGACTTTAAAGTTCAATCCAAAAAATTCACTCATCATTTACTCATCCTCTATTTTCAAACATGTTTAAGTTTTTACTTCTGTTGAACACAAAGGAAAATATACTGAAGAGTTTAGTAATTTGAGGGAGAGTGGGAGTAAATGGTGAGTAAATTTGAGGTTTTAGGTGAACTATGCCTGGAATCAAACCAGGGTTATACCTACTGCTTAATCACCCTGCTCCGTTTACAGTATGTACATAATACAATTTTAAACTTTTAGTAAGATGTCAACATGGGATTTACTATTGAGTGCCTGTTTGTTTTAGTATTTTATGTTGAAGATTTCAGAGCACTTATTGCATTAAAAAATGTAATCCGGCATTTTTTTCTCATACTAATTCTGGACTGTGAGCAGTCTATTATTGTATCTTTCATGACCCGAAAAACAAAGGACACATTTCAAGGCCGTGTTTGAAAGTGTTTTTCCAAAACGGGACAGTCTTTATCGCCCCACTGTGACGCATTCAGTCTTGGAATGCAGTTTTGGAAGGATGCAGCGTCTGAATTAGGACACGGCTAATGTGGGATTTGTGCACTGACGTCTGCTGTGTTTTTCAGGTTCACTCCATGTACAGACACACAGGTGCGAGCTTCCAGAAGGCTCAGGAGGAGTTTTCTCAGGGGGTCGTCACTAACCGAAGCTTCCAGTCTGCAGCCGCCACTGCTGCATCCACAGCGGTACAGGGTGCATTTCATTAACACACATACACGCACTGCTAAAGACTCTCAATAATTCATCTGTTCTTAAACTTCCATCAAACCTCTAACTGAAGTCTGTATTTAAGATTTCTCATGCATCCCCCCCCCCCCCCCTCGCCTATGAAGATTCATTTGGTTACTGAAAATATGTGGAGGTAAAAGTTACCTGGCTGTTGATCGGTGAGGCACTTTACATGATGACAGAGGCTTTTAGTGAGGAAACGGGCTGATCTTTCCTCCGTTTTTCCTAATGAAGGAGATATTTAGTGGTGTTTTTAATGCAGAAAGTACTACAGTAGTGTTTTAATGGCACTGTTTAACCTGAAAGTTCATGCAGTGATATAACGTTGTTACAGTATAATAATTAGTCCAAATTCCACTCAATCCAAATTTACATTTTGTAGTTTTGTCCCGTTACTGTTGGTCTATATGTATTTACAAAACTTTAGTTACACTTTTATTTCATCTTAAAGGGATAGTTCACCCAAAATGTAACATTTGCTCATCATTTACAGTACTCTCCCTTTTGTGGTTTTCAACTTGTATAAGTTTATTTGTTTTCCAATGAACAAAGAACACAAAAGGAGATATTTTGAAGAATGCTGGTTGCTGGAATTGCTGATTGACATCCATAATAGGAAAAATATTCTATACACAAAAAAAGACGTTTGCTGTTTGTTCAAACTACTTATTTAAAATAAGCTGAAACAACACAATTCTTGATTTTTTTTTGTTTTGTTTGTTTGTTTCATTTTCAATCCACTTACATTTGTAAAACTTATTAAGTTAACTTAATTCCTTCATGTTGTCCCAACACAAATTGATTGTATGGAACCCAGCATTCATTTACAGTGTAGAAGTTAATGGGTTTCAGCTACCAAAATCTTTCAAAAATATATTTATTTGTTTTCAACAGAAGAAAGAAACTCAAATAGGTTTTGTAAATGGTGAGTAAATTATGAAAGAGATATTTTTTTTTGTGGTGAACTATCTTTTTAATACTCCAGCTGAATGTATTGTATATTAGTTGATATTTCAGCTAATGGTTGGTTTCGACAACATTTTAACAACAATTTTGCAACAAGAAACTCTATATTTACTCTTAGACTTTCTTTTAGCGTGAACTGTTGTGAAATATACATGCTGTTATCTATGTTACAGGCTCGTTACATTCTTAAACTGATGTAATAATTTTGCAGTGTTCTTAATGACGAACAAAATATGTATATATTTATAAATTAAGCCGATTATTTTACTGTGGTTGACCTGGGTGAGCTGCTCTTCTGTTTCATGAGTTATTATTGAATAAACGTGTTCTGATTATATTGGTCATTGGAAGTCATTATCATTGACGTAATAGGTCACACTTTACTACACTTAAAAAGATTACATTTGCTGTTTGTTCAAACTACTTAGTTAAAATGAGCGGAAACAACACAATTCTTGAGTTTTTTTGCGACAATTATTTTATGTTCAATCTGCTTATACTTAAGATAATTCCTTCATGTTGTCCTACACGAATTGATTGTGTGGAACCCAATATTTTTTAGATTTATTAGTTGGTGTATTCATTAACATAAACTAAGAACGAGCAGTTTATTAACCGTAATTCAACATTTACTAATGCACTATTATTAAAGTTGTGCTTGTTAACATAATTTAGACTGTGAGTTAACTAAAATTAACAATGAATGCCTGTATTTAAAATGTAAAATACTGTATTAAATGTATTGTTCATTGTTGGTTCATGTTAGTAAATACACTTAATAACACCGTCTAACTAACATTAACTAAAGGGAGTTTATTGTAAAATGTTACTTTGCACAGTAATAATGTTATTATGGGGTCCACATAACAATATAAAGTTGATATTACATAAAAGGTTTTTATTATACAAAATAGATTAATGTAGGTGTCTTAATACTGTCTGAATTTAAATTGTAACTAGCTTCGTGTATCTAACATATGGTAATGATGTCAGCAAACTTTTTATCACAAATTTAAAATGACCAATCGGTAGCCGTACTGTATGTCATGTTATTTAAAGTGTAAAAGTAAAAAGCAATAAATGTAAAGTTGACCAAA
>CAIGQW010004558.1:65741-104979 GCA_903798125.1 Danio choprae | reverse complement strand
TAATGCTAGTCTACAAATCAAATAAACCAGGGTCTAATGCTAGTCTAAGTATTCACGAGAGTAGATTACTTGCAGTGCAAATGTGAGAATAGTGGCGAATGATGCAGAAAGGGATTCATTTGCTGAGAACGAGTGGAATTCGTCTCAGTTGCAAGTTCAAATTTAAAAAGCGTTTGTGTGAGACACCCTGTGAGGAATCTAGAGCAAGTGCACAATGCTTTGTGTCTGGTGTGAGCCCAGCATAACGGTATTTGGGAACAGAAAACGGAAAATAAATATAAAATAACACTGCACAGATGTTCACTCTATTAATTAAATACAGATAATCTTTGTTAAAGCTACAATTGATGTTTATTGAAATAGAATCCTTTTAAACACAGATGTTAAACTTCTGTGTGTTCCTGAAGGGCCACAGCTCTACAGTTTAGTTTCAACCCTAATTAAACAAACTCGATCAGTCCTTTAGGCTTGTTTGAAATCTACAGGCGATGCCGCGGTCACACTAGAGTTTGAGCATGCCAAATTCTGTTGTACAGTTCTGCGAAAAGAGGCGAGAATAAACCAGATGATTATACATTTTAAAAAGCGAGCGATTGGTCCATATTTTACATTTCTTTCCAGAGAGGTCATGTTTTGATCTTCTGGTCTCACGGAGTCACGTGATGCGATTTCGCAGGTCAGAGTTCACCAAGCTTGAACTTTGCATGCAGCGAACTGCGAAACTTGTCGCACGAGCATGCGTTTCAGGTCTAACGCATTCGCGTGCGTATGAATGGAATTCTGTGGGGAGAAAAGTCCAATGTGACTGGAGCTTAAGTGTGTTGAAGCAGGGATGGAACTAAACTGTGCAAGGCTGCGGCCCTCCAGGAACTGAGTTTGACACCCCTGCTTTAAAAGGTTAGATCACCTTTAAAAGGTTCCAATCACCTGAACGCATCTTCAGAACGCAAATTAAGATATTTCAGGTTAAATCTGAGAGCTCCCTCAACCTCCATAGACAGCAACAGTCCAGAGAGTTTTTTTATTTTAATTTTATTTTAAGAATACAAAATTCTTAATCCCCCCCCCCCCCTACACACCCCCACTCCCCAAAAAATAAATGAATTGAAATAAATGACTTTGTTTGCCTATATCCTCTCTTCTGCGTGAAATAGGCATATGCCAATATTCAATAATTTGATATATCGTGATAATGAACATGCACAATATTGATATTGTGGGCACTTGAAAATAACGTGAATAGCTGATTGTTGTACTGGCAGGCAGTGGTGTTCATCAGCACCAAATGACTGGAGACTTAATAGACGAGTTAATCTGACCTATGACATTGGAAGTTCTGTGACTATTTATAGGCCTAATGTTTGTTAACTTTGTACAGTCAGTTTCCAATTGTTAACATTATGTTAATTTAACTAAAGTCAATGTAATGAACTACAAAAGCATTTATTAATCTTATGTGATGCCTAATAACGCATTAAAATCGATGAATGCATAATCCATCATTTTATGGAGTTAATAACAATATATTTTTTAATTAACTTTAACATATAACCATAATATGGCTATTTGAATGCATTAACTGATGAGACTAAAATGTCACCTATTGTACTTTATCATATTTTGCACCATAAAAAATAATTATGTATATACAATAAAGCAATACACTAAGTATTCTTTGGTTATTATACTTTACCTATTATATTCGCAGCTTAGGTCAATATTGTGATAATACCGTAGACTATGATAAAAGCCCCAGCCATTAATCCCAACAAGAAAATCTGAAACTACAGAAGCCTGGAGTCAAATTAGGGTGCGCATTTTTGGCAATTTGACATATTGCCAGCAGCGTAACACGTAAGTATCACATTGGCTGTAGAAAATGCACACCCTGACCTGACGTGGAAAACATTGGCGAACAAAGTCATTTTTTATTTATTTATTTACATTTTTTTGGTGCACAAAATTGTTCATGGAGCTTCGTATGATTACAGTTGAACCACTGAAGGAGTGTTTTGGTTCCTTTTCTGGATTGTTGCTGTCTATGAAGGATAAGAAGCTCTCAGATTTAATCTAAAATATCTTAATTTGTGTTCTGAAGATGAATAAAGGTCTTGGCATTGAAGGGACATGGGAGTCAGTAATTAATAATAGAATTTTCATTTTTGGGTGAAATCATTCATTGAGATAGTACAAATCATTCATCTACAAATCATTCATTGAGATAGTGGTATATTGTGCAGCTCTTGATCACTGAACATCCATCATTATGTTTATTTTCACATATATTTTGAATCCTCTGCTTAGGATCCTGCAAAGCTGATCAGCTGTATTGATTTCAGATATCTCACTGATGCTCTGACGGAGCAGGAAGCTTTAGGTCAGGATTTTATCAGCTTTGTCATATATTGAGCTGTTGTATACATTTACATGTAATGCTTTGCTTTTGTCTCTGCTGTCTTTCTTTTTTAGATATATTGGTAAAAGGCAAAAAAGATCAGAAAAGTAGAGGTAAGAACTGTTCACAAAGTCTTTTAACAGTGTTTAAACACATTTACAGTGCTCAGCATATATGAGTACACCCCCCACAAATCTCTCATTTGAATTAATATTTTCTATAGGATGCTTTACAATATTATATTTGTGTATATACATTAGTTTAGTCAGTACTGAAGCCAAATCTGGAGCTTATCTAACAAAATAACTGACAATAATGGTTCAAAAATTAGTAGCCCAAATCTACATGTTGGAAAAATATTAAATACAATTTTCAAAAATAGCAAAAATCAAGAGAAACTAAAATATCTACAATTTTGTTGAAATGTTGTAGTTTTAGTTGTAGTGTTGTAGTTGTAGTTTTTTTGCATGAACTTGTATTATGTTTCCATTTATAAAAATGTTCTGTGACTAAAATATTATTTTAATAAATATATCTGTTTAATAAACCTGTTTTGTTCAAATGCACCAATATATATTACCCATATTCACTGAAAAATGGATACAAATATTCATTTTCAAAATGGGGTGTACTCATATATGCTGAGCACTGAATGTTTTTTTTGAAAGGTGCCTTTTGATCACTGAAGTCCTTACATGCACTACAGTTCAAAGGTTTGGATTTGATCATATCGAGTTCCCTTTGATCACAGAAGTACTTGCGTTTAAAATATATATTCAGTAATAATGCATAAAATAGTTTGTACTGTAGGTGAACGGAATTGTTTATTATTATTTAAATAATTCTTTTTTTTTTATCCAAGGTGATTGATAAATATGGCACATTGCTAAAATATGCTCTTTAATATAACTTCTGAGAAAGCTCTGAGAAAGAATCCTGGAAAATTAAATGTAAAAAGTAAAATATTTAACAGCACAACTATTTCCAGCACTGATAATGACTGATGATGTTAAAAAAAAATGTTGCATCAAATCAGTGTATCGGAATAATATCAGAAGGATCATGTCTTTGAAGACTGGAATGCTGTGTAGGTTTCAGTTTTGTCACCACAGAAATAAAAACGATATGGTTATTTATTTTAATTAACAGTTATATTTCACAAATTTATTTTATTGATCAAATAAATGTAGCCTTGTTGAGCTTTAGGTTAAAAAGCTTGCCTAACCATTTATATGACTTGTTTAACAGTTAGATTTTAAGTTAGAAAAATATGGTCTAACAAAATGAGTGCAAAATCATCTCCACTGATAATGCATTTTCTTTGTGAGCATTAGTCATCTAAAAAATATATCTGACGTTTCTGGAGCTGTAAATGAACCGTACAGACATTGATCACCAATCACTTTCAACCACTACAGAGGAGCAGATGTTAAAGGAAGGCTATCCTGCCTACACCACGTCCTGTGCCTGGCTGGGTTACACTGACCAGCAGCTTACACAGGTATGGCTGTTCTTTGGGTGTACAATTTGGCTAGAATCATTTTAAAAGTGCAGAAATCATACAATTGTACTGTTTGCGTTTCTCGCAGCCAGGTACATTTTTATTTCTATTGATTAAAAAATGAAGTTCTGTCACCTTTTTTTATTTAAATAGACAATTATGAATAATTAAATAAAAACTACTCATTCACATATGCATATTCTAATTCACATAATGATCTGGGTCAATGTTAAATACAAAACCATTTTTAATACAAGACAACACATGCAGTTAAAATTATATAAAGATAAAATAAGTACATACACTTTAGTGTTTCTTTCAACTTTTGTGCATGACTGTATTATATAGTTTAACACAATCTCACAGCAATTACTTAATGCTTAATGTACTGTAATATGTTTTATATTTACAGTTCATTTGGAAATTAAAATAGAGAAATGTTCATTGCGAGCTAATTATGCATTTTCGCTTGAGGAAACAGCCATGGTGTGATGAGCGGGTAAACACTGTAAACACTGTAAGAACAGTAGACGGAAAACCAATTGCTTCCCCAATGGCATTTATCTGTATTTGTATCTATAACAAAGAACTGCAAATATGCAGATATCATAACAATCTATCCATAAACACACACCTTGTTCTCTCGTTATCCACTGCTGTGATCTGTGGCTGTTTTCATATGAAGTTTAAAGGGGACTGAGGCGATCACGAATTAGTGTATAGTTCATGCCTTCATGGAGCTAATCTCAAATGTTTTAGAAATCTGAATATCTGAGTAGTCTAAAATTGGCCTAGCAACATGCATGCCTAGACATTAACAAAATTAATTTGTTCAACATGTTTTTCTTTTTTAGCTCTGCAATGAAGCTCTTGCACAAGGATGGACTAAATTTAAAGTAAAAGTCGGAGCTGATTTGCAGGATGATATTCGTAGATGCAGCCTTATCCGGAAGCTGATTGGACCAAACAACACCCTGGTGATTCAAGTCAAATGTTTATATTTTGCAAAACAATGCACAAACTGGAATAAAGTAGTTAGTCGTTTTAAGTAGATCAAATTTCACTTCAGTTAAAGCATTAGTTGCATGTTGCACGCTTGCATGTTGTGCTGCTGAACACTAAATTGCCTGTAGTAAATGTGCACCCTGACCTCATGCGGTAGAGAACATATAGATGGACAAAATCCAATTTAGTTTATTTATTTTTATTTATTTTTTTCACACAAAAGTGTTCTTGGATCTTCGTATGATTACATTTATTCATTCATTCATTTTCATTTCGGCTTAGTCCCTTTATTAATCTGGGGTCGCCACAGCAGAATGAACCGCCAACTTATCCAGCATATGTTTTACGCAGCGGATGCCCTTCCAGCTGCAACCCATCACTGGGAAACATCCATACACACCCATTCACACACATACACTACGGACAATTTAGTCTACCCAATTCACCTGTACCGCATGTCTTTGGACTTGTGGGGGAAACCGGAGCACCCGGAGGAAACCCACGCCAACACAGGGAGAACATGCAAACTCCACTCTGAAACGCCAACTGACCCAGCCGAGGCTCGAACCAGCGACCTTCTTGCTGTGAGGTGAACGTGCTACCCACTGCGCCACTGTGAGGCCCCGTATGATTACAGTTGAATACAATTGAACAGTTGATTTTGGTTCTTATTCTGGACTTTGAACGTCTCTGGACCATTGCTGTTTATGGAGAATGAGTGAGCTCTCCAATTTCATCCAAAATATCTTAATTTGTGTTTATGAACGTATTAAAGTGTCAGAGTTTGCGGTGTATAGACTTTCAATGGGACAACATTCATTCATTCATTCATTTTCATTTCGGCTTAGTTCCTTTATTAATCTGGGGTCGCCACAGCGGAATGAACCGCCAACTCATCCATCATATGCTTTACGCAGCGGATGCCCTTCCAGCTGCAACCTATCTCTGGGAAACATCCATACACACCCATTCACACTCATACACTACGGACAATTTAGTCTACCCAATTCACCTATACTGCATGTCTTTGGACTTGTGGGGGAAACCGGAGCACCCGGAGGAAACCCACGCCAACACAGGGAGAACATGCAAACTCCACACGGAAATGCCAACTGACCCAGCCGAGGCTCAAACCAGAGACCTTCTTGCTGTGAGGCGAACGTGCTACCCACTGCGCCACTGTGAGGTCCAATGGGACAACAATTTGGTTAAAAAGATGTTCATTACTGAAATGTGTTATTTGAGGTGAACTAACCCTTTAAAAGTTAGTCCAAACTAGGAGTAGAAGGTTGCATTTGGCTTGAGAGTTTAGAAAACTTTATATTTGCATGTCAGATGATTGATGCCAACCAACGGTGGGATGTTAATGAAGCAATCACCTGGGTAACCAAGCTGGCAGAGTTTCAGCCTCTATGGATTGAGGAACCCACCTGTCCTGATGATATTCTAGGTCATGCTTCCATCTCTAAGGTAAACTGGTTCAATATGTTCCCTATAAAACCATGTAAATCAGGTTTTGAGTTTGTGTGTGTATGTGTTTGTGTACGTGTGTGTTCTAGGCACTTGCACCTTTGGGTATTGGAGTTGCCTCTGGAGAGCAGGTCAGTGTATGTTTGACGGTGCAAGAGTTGCATCATAAATGGACCCGCTGTAACATTATATGTCCCACTATTATCCATTATTCTTTATTTACCAGCTCTGTGTTTTAAAGGAATAGTTTCCCCTCATGTCGTTCCAAACTTGTATCACTTTCATTCTTATGTGAAATACAAAAAGGTGATACTTTTTAATTGTGCCTGTTACGCTGTTATTTTGAACCACAAAGGTCAAAAAAACACTTTAATTGTTTGAGGATATACATCACAGCATTAGCTCTTTTCTCACAGTGTCTCAAACAGTTCATTCAAGGATCCCGTCTAGCACTGCGATATGAAGAGTAAGAATCGCATTGTTTTTACCTCACTAAACTCCTCAACATTTGGATTAATTCATGCAGGGTATTTTTGATGTCAATTGGAAATAATAAAATGTAAACATTAATGAGGAAAGTTTTAAGTAAAATATTGTGTGTTTAAAACAATGCAGTACAGGTATGGTGAAGCAATATTCAGATATCTCAAACAGAATGTCAGAACAAAGGTACTCGGCAAAAATAATAATAAAATGTAAGTGAATTAAATTAAATGCATAAGCATTTTCTGTAAAATACAGTGTGAAAGATGGCTGCAAGAAACTCTTCTTAAAAGTTCTTAATTAATGTTAATTGCCGGTTGTTCAAATTCTGTTTATGGATTGAATTCAAACTGCTGTTACTTGTAAAATATTATTTTTAAAAATACGAATGAATGAATGAATGAATGAATGAGTGAATGAATGACCATAAAGCCGGAAGGTGCATGATGTACTAATAGATGGTGGTAATGTACTTTATTTGTGTGGAATTACTTTTTTTTGTGCTGTTACAGTCTATTCCTGTAACTATTGTTGCACTATACACCATTTGCCGGGAAAGTAGTTAGCTACTAGAAATGCTACACTGTTTTAAAAGTAGCTGAGTAACTGTCAAGCTACTGAAACATGCAGTTACGTTTGTAATGTAACTAGTTGTAACTAGCTACTCTTCAACACTGTGGTTTGAAGGACTTTGAAAGACTGCATTTTTTGTGGTTTTAGTGTATCCCTTTATATCCTCTGCCTGTGTTTGTTAACAGCACCAGCTGTGGTTTACGCATTATACCAGTTTAACCCAGTTGTCCCATTTCCATCTGGGCGCACAACGTATGGACACACAACTTTAAGAATCTGCAAAAGAAAAGAAAAAGATGCATTTAGCCATACGCTGACATTATGCAATCTAATATAAACCTGCATAGGTTTGTGGAGGAAGTAAGACTGAAATTTACATACAATCAAAAATTTGACCATATTAAAATATAATTGTTTCGAAAAAGCATAATAGGGTTAATTTTTGTTAGTGTTCACACACAGTGGTGCTTGGGGATTTCTTTTTTGACTTCTATAAAAAAAGGTTTGAAATGATGTGAGGGTGAGTACATGATGACAGAGTTTTCTTTTTTTTTTTTAGCTTAAAAAATTAAACTTAAAGTTGACTTTGATATACCCGAATGCCTGTTGATGTTTGTGTGCTTGTTTGCAGTGCCATAACCGAGTGATGTTTAAGCAGTTTCTCCAGGCCTCAGCTCTGCAGTTTGTTCAGATTGACAGCTGTAGGGTCGGCAGTGTCAATGAGAACCTTGCCACTATACTCATGGCTGCCAAGTTTAATGGTAAATAGAATATAAATGTTATCCTCAAATCAATGTACAGTGAGCGATTATGTGCAGTAGTGGCTAAAAAGGATGTACGGAGGGGACATATGGGCAATAATGGGGTATATGCACACGCACGTCATGATTTTGCCAAGTACGATGCAATTCTGGATTAACATTTATGTTGACCCTGGAACATAATTTTTGTAGGAAAATGTAATCCATATTCATGTCCTACCCCTAAACCCAACCATAACTCTAAATTATTCCCAAAATCAGAGGGGAATAATAATATTGTTGGATAACAGTTATGTAGAAGATAAGCACAGACTTTTCATTTTCAGTCAGCCATTTCAGTTACAAAATTGCTGTTTACGATTTTGTTTCTTTAAAAATCAATTATAGATATCCGATTTAAAGTGGGTCCTAAACAATAAGCACTGCATTAAATTTCATATTTCCGCTCGATGTCTCTAAAATATGAACATTTATTTTACCCCAGTATTTTCAATTTAGTTTTTATGCTAACCTGCAGCTACTGACGGTGCTAGCATTTACATGGTCTTATATTTCATTTTATGCTTGAACAACTAAATGAATGCTTAAGTCTATTTAACTGATTGTATTTTAATTACATTACAACATCGGTGCTGTAAAAGGAACCTTATGAAATTGAAAATGGTCACATTAACCTTTCATCTGTAGTTTTATGGTTGTCTGAAAAACACTAGCTGCGCATATAGCCAATTTCACAAGTTGGATAGTTCACCCAAAAATGAAAATCCTGTCATCATTTACTCACCCTTGACTTTCAGAGTTTTTTTTTAGTTCTTTTGAACAAAATAGAAGTTATTTTGAAGAATGTTGGAAACCTGTAACCACAGACTTCTGTAGTATCAGTTCTTCCTACTATAAAAGTGAATGGTTAAAGGTTTCCAAAAACTGGTTTGTAACATGTCAAGGGTGAGTAAATCATGACAGAGTTTCAGTTTTGGCATGAGCTATCCCTTAGAATTATTGTATTGTGAAAAGGAAAATGCCAAAAACTGGCCAAGGAATTAATTATTTGCCAACTCTAGCTAATAAAATAAATAAATAAATAAATAAATAAATCACAAACAAAAGCATCTTTGCTAGCATTATCATAAGTGCAGCATTATCCCTTAAATCTGTTGAATGCAATATACATCTCCATCTCCATCAATATGTGAAGTAAAAGGTGAATATTACTTTGGCCAATACCGTAAATATCTGTATTTTTTGCGGAATTTAAATGTATGTCTTGTTTTTCTCTGCAGTTCCTGTGTGTCCTCATGCTGGCGGTGTTGGACTGTGTGAGCTTGTACAGCACCTTATTTTATTTGACTACATTTCAGTGTCTGCAAGTTTAAGTAATAGGTATGTGCAAAGAAAAAAAATGTGTTATCTTCGTAAACCTGGCTTGTCAGTTATGAAGTACTTTACCTCATTGTTTTCAGTGTAGGTTATAGGTAGGCCAGACAAAATCTGCTGACATTTTTTGCTATTTCTGTGCAGAATTTTGTAAAAATTCTAAACTAAATCATAATAAAAATTTAATATTTGAAATAAAGAATACCTTTTTAATGATTTAATGTGTACAATGGGGTGGTGCAGTGGGTAGCGCTGTCGCCTCACAGCAAGAAGGTCGCTGGTTCAAGCCTCGGCTGGGTCAGTTGGCATGTCTGTGTGGAGTTTGCATGTTCTCTCCGTCTTGGCGTGGGTTTCCTCCGGGTGCTCCAGTTTCCCCACAAGTCCAAAAAACATGCACTATAGGTGAATTGGGTAAGCTAAAATGTCCGTAGTGTATGTGTGTGAATGGGAGTGTGTGGGTGTTTCCCAGTGATGGATTGAAGCTGGAAGGCTGCGTAAAACATATGTTGGTGGTTCATTCCGCTGTGGCAACCCCTGATTAATAAAGGGACTAAGCCAAAAGAAAATGAATGAATGAATGTTTACAATGCAAATCCAATTAGATCCACTTATTTGATAAACAAAGCAAGTCTCTCATATAATGTATCTACTAAATGACAGAAAATATTACTTTACAAACTGTATTGTAAATAAATCAAATGAACATTTTCATATAAGTCACTAATAGTACTGAAATTAATAAAAAACTGAATAAATATACATTTACATACATTTACACAAGTAAATATATAGACTCAATTATTGCCTAAAACCAGTTAATTAATCAGTTTTAATATATAACTAACTGCCTTTGAATTAATACATTTGTAAATTAGTCAAACATATTACTGGGATTAAATTCATGCCAATTAGATTTTTGTGTTTGTTTAAAATTAGATAAAAAATAGGGAATATTAGTCATCAATTAGCTCACTAAATACTGTAATACAGTTTCATTGGTTTATTTCAGTTTACTCATATTCATAACTCCTCGTTCAATTACTGTAGATTCCATTTCTAACAAGACTTGGAGCATAGAAAGAAATACTTGTAGATATTGATTGGATATATTACAAATAAGTAGAAATAATCACACACAAAAAAAAAATCATGGGGCGACTACTTCTATTCACATAAGTATACATTTGCAGTCTCTTAATGTATTAATCGGGGAAGCGGGAAATGAAGATTTAAGTGAATAATGTCTACATTTATTTAGAGAACTTTCTGTTTTTGGTGAACTTTTTGTTAAAGAGGTCCAATTATGCTTTTTACATGTTCCTTTAATGTGTAATGTTACTGTATGAGCATGTGAAAGATCTGAAAAGTTCCAAAGTCAATCCAAATGCAGTGATTCTATTTATCAATGCGTTCCGTATCAGAAGTGTTTTCTTCCAGGAACACTATATCTCCAATTTCAAACATTCTGATACACACTCAGTTTCTTCCTCGGCTGTATACATTGACAGATATAACCAACATTACCTGCACTTCAGAGATTTCGATTATAACCTTCATTGTTGACACAAGTCGAACTTAACATTCACAGGTCGTGCCATTCGATAGCATTCTGTGCTGCGTCTGCATACAAACAAAAAATCATTTGTTTGATCTTTTGCTTTTTTTGTGTATTAAAGGATGTGTGAGTTCGTGGATCACCTTCATGAACACTTCAAAAGCCCCACCGTGATCAGAAATGCCAAATACATTCCACCAAAAGTAAGTTAAACAAGGAAGAAAAAAAAAAATATATATGTATATATAAAATAAATAATTAATAAAAAAAAAGTTGATCGAGGATTTTTGGTGAATAAAATGTAGCAACTCAGAAGTAAATAATGGTGGTCATTTTGACTGTGAAATAGGAAATAGATTAAATGATGAAATTAATTAATATAGAATTGTTTTAGCCATGTGGTTTGTTACAAAAAAAGAAAAGCCAAAACAGAAAAGGCATAATGTATTATAAACGTTCATAATGTAAGAGTTTCCAAAATGAAATCAATATGGTGCATAATGTAACAACAGGACAACGGAGCTGAGGATCCACATGCAGTTTATTTAAGAGATTAGTTAGGCAGGCAACAATCAAAATAGGGGCAAACAGGAGCATACAGGAAATCCGAGAACATAGTCAAAAGCAGGCAAATGGTCAGGACAGGTAGCAAAACAACAGCAAGGATAAACACAACATGGGTCAAAAACAAGGAAAGGCAGGACAAGGAAAACTCTTCGTAATGCTAACAGATAACAAGACTCAGCAACGTGAGTGTGTGAGAGTAAGGTTTATTTATAGTCCTGGTCTTCACAAGCTTCATCTGTGTGTTTGCAATCAAGGGGGATCTGGGCCAGGTGTGTGAGTGCAGGGATGATGTTCAGTTCAGTGGCAGATGTGTAGTTGAGTGAATGGTAGGAATCGTCCACCAGTTGCCTGCAAGGGCAACACTGCTGGTGATCATAATAACATATCATGTGATAATGAAACTATTAATCTGAGAAGTACTGCATAGCATTAATTGCACATAAAGTGGTCTACTACAGAAGTCTTGTCATCGAGAGCATAAAATAATAACTTGACTTCTAGTTGATCATTTGGAAAAGTGACAGAAGGTCGATTTTTCCCATGGATCATCTGTTGAACTGCATCCCAATCATCACAAATACTGCAGAAGACCTATCGGAACCCACATGGACCCAAGATTCTCACAGAAATCAAGTTTGTTGAAGGAAAACTCATGATTTAGGGGGTTACATTCAGTATGGGGGTGTGCGAGAGATCTGCAGAGTGGATGGCAAAATCAACAGTCTGAGGTATCAATACATTTGTGCTGCCCATTACATTACAAACCACAGGAGAGGGCAAATTCTTCAGCAGGATAGCGCTCCTTCTCATACTTCTCCACATCAAAGCTCCTGAAAGCAAAGAAAGTCAAGGTGCTCCAGGATTGACCAGACCAGTCACCAGACATGAACATTATTAAGCATGTCTGGGTCAGATGAAGGAGGAGGCATTGAAGATCAATACAAAGAATCTTGATGAACTCTGCAAGATTGCTGTCTCTAGATGACTTTATTAATAAGTTATTTAAGTCATTGCAGAGATGTATGGATGAAGTCCTCCAAGCTCATGGGAGTCATATACAATATGAGTTCTTTTTCCACTGCACCATGACTTTATATTCTATACTGTACATTATTTCTGTTCTGTTATTATTTCTTAGTGTCCTAATTAAATATCAAGGTTAGGTGATTAGGTGAAATAAGCGTAATCTTGAGGCCTTTGCCTTTCATATAAGCCACTTCTGATACCAAATGATCAACTAGAGCTCAATTTATTTTTTGTTGTTTCTAAACTTGGATAGGCGACAAGACTTTTGTCAGGTAGTGTATATTATAAATGTTCTTCTTCAGCATGTAATATAATAATATTTATTTCTAATTGTCTTGAAACTGACAATATCATTGGAGAATAAAATACACATGTGGCCCTGTTCCTTTAACGTTATTAGAATATTAAGTAAAGATCATGTTCCATGAAGACACTTTCTGTTTTGTTTCCTAATGTAAATCATGATTTTTGATTAGTAATATGCATTGTTAAGAACTTAATTTGCACAAGTTTAAAGACGATTTTCTCAATATTCATTTTTTGATTTGAGATTTTCAGTATCTAAGCCAAGTATTGGTCTATCCTAACAAACCACAAATGAATGGAAGGCTTATTATTATGTATATGTAATCTCACATATGTAAAAAAAAAAAAAAAAAAAAAAAGTTAAACAATATCCAAGTTGAACAAAAACATATTAAGTTTAGGGTTGGGGGCAACTTTAGCTTGTAATAATAGCATAAATGTGTTTTTCTACTTCTCAAGGACCCTGGATTCTCTTGTGAAATGCTGGAGGAGTCTGTGAAAAAGCATCAGTATCCTGAAGGGGAGGTTTGGAGAGCCATTGAGAAACAGCAGAAGTGATAGAAATGTTAGCATGTTACTGACTGCTGAGGAAATTATGAAGTGACCAACTAAAGGGAGAAAAGAACTTGATGACCTGTCGCATTATCTTGATTGACTTAAGTGGCATTATATAAGAATGAGAGGGCATATGGGGAAATATATATTTTCTTTAAAAAAAATCTTTTTAAGAATATGGAGTATTTACTGTAATTCCTTTACTCTATTATATCTTATTGCAATGTTCTTAAAAGGTCACACTGCAGAAATGTACTATGCTGTGATACAGGACTAGAGAACATGCTAACACTAGTCTGTTTAATAGTCTGGGTAATGACTAAAATGGGGAATTGTGTCTGTGTGTTAACTGAGGGGTACTGTATACTATATGTACTTGGTGAATGTTACCAATCAAAGTGGAGAAACTTTGCTATTTTTATGCATTTCCTGACATAAATATGTAATGTTTTGGTCACAGAGTTGTTTTGCTTTTTTCTGAAGTGACTCACAGTCATCAAGTCAAGTCAAGCTGTATTGTCATTCCGCTACATGTGTGGACATACAGAGGAACGAAATGTCGTGTCTCGCAGGACAACGGTGCTCCATGGATTAATCATAAGTACAAACACAACACTGGACATAAGAGCTATTATAAAAAACCTATGCATAACTAACATATATTATATAATAGAATAAAATGCTTAAACTATACACATAAGACAGGCTATACAAGTACTTTTACATGAGACTGAACAATGTTGTGCAGGATATTTAAGGTTGAAGGTATTTAAGGTCTAATATTGTGCAAGAGGTATTTAAGGTTGAAGCAAGCAGAGCAACATGATTGTGGTACATTTATAGTAAGCATTGAGTCCTTGTAAGGTGGAGTTTAGATAAAGTGTCAGGTGCATAAGAGAGAAGAGTGTTTCTACAGGTGGTTTGTCAAGCCCACTCACCTGAATGAAGCACAATTTAAAATGCACAGTGTTTCCAAGAGACATGGAGTGATTAGGAAAGTGTCTATTCACTCCATGTCTCTCGGAAACATTGTGCTTGTTAAATTGTGCTTGTTAAATTGTGTCATAGATCACAGCCAGCCACTAATAATTATTCATGCATAGAAGAACTTTGTGTCTGCGTTTGTGTCTGTCTGCAGAGCAGTAAGAGAAAAACTAATGATTAATGGCTGTGATGCTTGAAGAAAGTGCTAGTGAGAAAAAAAAGTCAGATTTGTAGCTCTGGCATTGCAGTGGTTGTGTAAGTGTTTCTTGAATTGAGCAAGAACATCTTAACGCTGACAGTCATTCTTGCACATTAAGGCATTATTTATTCATAAAAAAAAATATTCATGAATTCAGTCACCCTTTAGCGGAAGAACCTCTTTTTGCACACTAAAGTCCGAAGTTTTTCGTATTCATATGCGAAACATTCGTCACGTAAACAAACCTTAAATGAATTGAATTGAAGTCTATGAGGTGAAAAGTACAGTGTGACTGCAGCTAAGCCACATTCCTTCTGTTAGCCATCAGAACAGTTTAACATTGTATAAGTGCATTCTGTGGCACCTTTAAATACATGATGAATGTGTTTTGGTAGATATACATAACCACTTGGAAATGCTTTTAAATCTCTTTTGCAGGCATTTACTCTTTTGATTTTGGGAAGATCATCTTTCAACTATTTTCCTGCTAAAAACCACAGAGGTTTTTACTAATTAGCAATCGATCTTACTTGCTAATTGTATTAGACCATTAGCATGCTCCTCATTCAAATTTGACCAGAGTTTCTATCATTTTAATATTTAAAGCTCGACTGTAGTTACATCATGTACTTTGATGGAAAATGAAAAGTTGGCTGATATGATATGGCTAGGAAGTATACTCTCATTCTGATGTAATAATCAGGGAACTTTGCTGCCATTGCTGCAGCAGGCACAATGATATTACGTAGTGCCTGAAAATATTGCATGGAGACTTTTCATATTCTTTTGTCTTAGCACACAATGTAACTACTGAAGGGTCAAGCTTTGAATAAGAATATGATTAAAACTCTGGTCATTTTGATGATAATTGTCTAACCCGATTCAATGATCTATGCTAAGCAAAGCTAATAGTGCTCCTTCCAAACAAGTACATTTCAAGAGTTCACACTTAGCTGATGATTGAATGTAAAGCGAGTTTGGCATGCTGTCCCGGGAGAGAGCCCTGAGCTCATGAGATCCTCGAGCCCGGGGCTCCCTCCCGTTTGCGGGGCGAGAGGGGAGTTTGAGCTCAGGTAGGTCTCGAGAACTCCCCCCGCTTGTTAATAGTAAATGTAATTATGAATAGTTGTGGAGAAAAATGTAGCTGATTGGTAGCTCGTCTATGGTGTCGATTTGGTTTGGTCAATTTACTTATGTTGCATGTTTTATTGGCTTGTGGGAGGAAACCGGAGAACCCGGGGAAAACCCACGCAGACACGGGGAGAACATGCAAACTCCACACAGGAATGCTGCTTGGCCAGGTGAGATTCGAGCCAGCGACATTTGCTGTGAGACGACGGTGCTAACCACCGGGCCTCCGTGCCGCCCTGTCGAGCAAAAAGGGGAGGAGTAGGGGTGGAAGGGGGGATTCTTCGGGACGAAGATGGCTAAGGTGAAATACTTTGGTTATTTATAGCGATTTAGGAATCGTCTGATTGGTGGATTGTGCATTAGCTAAAGCGGGACCAGCTGTAGTTAATCATAAGCACGTGCTCCTCTCGAAATTAGTTTATAAATAAACTTCACCAGTTGAATGCAAAAAACAAACTGAACTGTTGTGGAGTTTTAAAATGTTTTTTATTGTTTGTTTGTTTCAGTTTTCCCTTTAAATCCCTGTAGATCAGCATTTCAAAATCACTTAACCTTTCTCTCAGATGCTGGTTTGATTTATTGAAGACTAAATTTGTCAGATCTTCTCGATATTTGCATTAATGTGCCGTTGGGTAATTGTTATTAAAAGTTATCAAGATAGTATTTAGGGTTAGTTATTAGGAAAACATGCAAGATGTCTACTTTATACAGCACGTGCTAAAAACAGTCAATATCTGAATAATATCTTGATAGCCTGGTTTGCATATTGATATTCAAATGATAATCAGTTCGTTTTACACTATTATTATTATTATTTTAATTAGGCAGCTAGCAAACGATTCTCACGTAAGATTAGACAGTTTCTAACCATAAGGAGGCGATGTTTCCCTGTCAGAGAATGTCATCTGCAGTTCAATGTTTCTTTTGACGACCTAAAGGGCATCAGATGCAAGGAAACGCATGGACTCTTTTGGCAAGCCTTTTAATGTTGAAGAATCAAAGCTTTGTGTTCGCACTGACTCTTCACTTGATGAGCTACTTTAGGCACAAGAGAATCGCAGGCCTGTTTATAATTACTATAGTTACTGTCCTCCATCTGATCCAGCAGATTAAAGACGCCTTTGGTAGAACTGAAGCACTGTTCATAAGAAAGAGCCGAGTATATGGAAGCAAACACGCAGCATTAGCATTAAATAAGTTCCTGCAATGTGTCCAGCCATCAGTTCCATCAACATATAGGTTTGCTTTGAATTATTCAGGAACGCTTAAAACTGATGAGTGCAACAATAGCATGTACCTTGAAATGCCCCATTCCCTTCTTCGTAAATTGGATTTTTAAGTACCTCACAATGCCCAGGGACAGATGAAATGAATATGAACTCTCTTTTATTTAATATTCAAACTCAATATACAGCATAAGTTGAATCAGTCTACTCAAGTAACGGGTTTCAAAACGCTGGGCTTCAAATTCACATCAGTAAAACAGCCCCATTACTGTCCAATTATTAAGCAACATGACCTTAAGAGGAACGGCTCCAATATGAGATGAAAAGCTTTGGTCAACTACAGCACATTACAGAACAATCATTTTTCCCGCTTTCTAGCCTTCGGACTAAAGATATTACTCTACATCTTCACTTGCAGCTTGAACAAAATGATGTCCAATTATAACAAACCTTTCTTTTTAATAGGTATAATGATTCTCCTCTTACAGGGTTTCTGCAGGTTTTATGAGCAGGGTGCGAATTACGGGGGGCTTTGGGGGAGTCTGACCCCCCCTAATTAACGCATGATCTGCCCTTTAATAGTTAAGAAATAGTTTGCTCTGATCTGTATCTTAAATAAATATTACTAATTAAACAATAAATAATGTAAATATACATTTGACCTCCTCTATAATGGTTCATACCATTGTGAATGCAGGTTTGCGCTAAAAATATTAATTTAGCGGTATTAAACCGGCTAATATAGAGCACCAACCGACAGCGTAAGTGTACACAAAACATGTTTCTTGTAAAATAGGCGTTTGTACTGTAGGTGTCCATAAAACTTGATGCATAGTTTGTATTTTATTAAACACTTGCTCACATGGAAGTTAAACAGTAAAATAAAAAATACGTGCAGTCTTTCATGGTCATCCATTAATAGGTGCAGGAATACAAGCCTGTCATCATTTGTTTATCACAAAATGTCATTGAGAACCACTCAGTATCCCTCAAAACACTGAAAACAAAAGCTTGATTAATAAATTAGAGATAATTGAAATAAATAGATAGCTTTGGTTCACTGAGGCATATTACCGAACATAACCGAAAAACTTGACCCCTGATCATCAATGTAGCTATAAATCGCACCCTTTGAGGGAAGTTTAGCAGCAAACTTTGTGAAAGCTAATATTTGTGTCATTGATTGTGTGGAACCCAGCATTTTTTACAGTGTATGTAATTTTAGTCCAATATCAATTTGTAGGCTGATATACATGCAGAAAAATATAAAAACACAGTGGTCTCACTTTTAAATGAAACTTACATTCTGTAAATTACTGCTTTATAGAGATGTTAAATACAATACAAATTAAAGCTGCAAGCAGCAGTGAAAGGGAACTCGCACTCGGGCTCAACGCCACCCGGTGGCCTTAGGATGACAGAGAACAGCGGATAATAATAATTTAAGCCGATATATATTGAAATACCTGAGAAAATCACAGATTTATGCTAAACTTCCTTCTGTCAGCAGGTGGCGCTATGACTGAGACTCAATATTGGCATGTAGATGTCTTCAGGAGAGAAATCTCATCGAACCTGTGCATTTTCAGGCAGATCAGACATTGTTTGGTAGAGTTATAAGTGCTTCCTCCTCCATGGCAAAGCACTGAACTTTCTCAGTCCGCCACGGACACGCCCCTCGGCGAAAACTCTAGATCTTCACAATTTAACATCACAAAGGCCTTTAGACTAAACTAACGAAACATGGATTCGATGTGATGAAATTTGTAGGAGTTTGTTACACTGTAAAACATGTCACTTCCTGTTGCCAGCAGGTGGCGCTATATCTGTATCTGGTTATTGGCATGTAAACGTGTTCAAGTCAGGACTGTTATCAAACATATGTATTTTGAATCAGATCACACAATGTATGCCTGAATTATAACAACTTCCTGTTTTGTGGCGAAGTGTCAAAGTTTGAGAGGCAGCCACGAACTCCCCCTTTGACGAAATCTCTAGATCATTGTAATTTAACATCGCCAAGGCCTTTAGATGACAATACCCAATTTTGGTGTTGATCGGATGAATTCCCTAGGAGGAGTTCGTTCAAATACCACGCCTGGAAATGGCAAAAACTGCACTTTTTCAGCAGAGGAAGTTAAAAATATCCGACTTCCTGTTGGGTTTGACATTTCGCTCCAAGAGACTTTTTTGTAGGTTTTGGCATGTTTGATGAGTGTGCCAATTTTAGTATGTGTGCGTGAAACATAGCCCGGGGGCCAGTCCGTGAAATGTACATAGGTGGCGCTGTCGGGTTATTTTGCCACAGCCACTTCCGAAACCTATAACAGACGTAAATTTTCGCCACTTCTGGGGCGTGTGCAAAGTTGATTGAGTTTTCAAGCATGTTTAGACCATCAAAATCACGATTCATTCCGGAGAAGAATAAACAACACAATTCCAATAGGGCCTAGTGCTCGGTCCCTAAAAATTGCAGCATGCCTCTGATTTATATCAGTCTCAGGACAGCTCTAATATTCACCACTAGATGGCAGCATTTTAAGGGCTCTAATTCAGAGATAAATGATTTAAGACTTTAACAAAGGCTCTAAATAGTTAGTTCAAAAAGATTCTCACATTTTCAAAAACTCTTTAATAAAGAACAAAAAAACCCACATGAGTTACAGAACAATGTTGATAATGCGACAACGACTGTTAAAAACGTTAATATTATGTCGAAAAATATCATCTATGTAAACCAGAAAACATGTTTAAACAAAAGATATTCCTGAAACATCAGTCAGTTAAGCACAGAATTACAAGCCTGTACAAACACTTACTGCAAATAACATTATTATAAACCCAAATCAGTTCAAAGTCTCAGTGCAACTTGAATAAATGTGTTGCGGTTGTCATTTGGATGCCGATCAGCTGATCGTAATGCAGCGCGAAACCTTCATCTGATGTTCTAGAGCAAAACAACACAAGCATAAATGGTTTTGATTGCGGAAACAGCACATGGGCCCTGGATGAAGGCTTAAAGTAACTGACATTTAGAATGCAGAGATGGACTGTAAGATGCAAATGTGTTACTGGTGTGCTGCAGCATCCTCCTGCCTTTTTTTAATAATAAACATAAATCCAACAATTGATATCTAAAACATGATAAAGCAGAACAATAACATTCTGATTTGTTTTAATTCACCTGTCTAGGAAAAAAAAGAGATACGCTAATGAAAATAGGCAGTTGGAAATACATGTACAAGAAATACAAGTAGAGGAAACATCTGAGACATCTGATTAATACTGTAGTTGACATTAATAGCATCCTGTTGACATCCCACAGCAAAACATTAGTGAAACCTCACAGACAATAAAAGGCATAATAAAATGTCGTTAGCTTAGTGATGCGTGAATAAAAGTCAGTCAAAAGCCACTTACAAGTTTACTTTGACAACTAAAAGTGTTGGCACAGCATCTTCATTTGTATTAAAATGGCGAAAAGCTGTAGACAAAAATGAGCATTTCAGGCTTGTTGGAAATATATGCTTCAGCCTACGCTTTTGTGAAACCGCAAAATCATATTTAGGCATACGATTGAATGCAGTTTATGGGTAAAATGAACACTATGGGGCAGTATGACACCAACGGCTTTTGTTCCTTTTTACACTAATGATATTTACAGAGATATATTATTGAGAAATAAAGGATTATTTTTGTGCAGCTGACACTGAGAGCTCACTTAAAGAGAAATCTGTGCGCTTGAGAGTTTCACGTGAGGGTGAACAAGTTTCTCACACTGATTTTGCTCCTATTTGGTCCAATGGATTCCCAAGGAAAGTCAAAACCCAGAAGAACAATTAGCCATGGGAAGATTTTCAAATGGAACGTTCATAAGAAAACTGTGGTAAGCATAACTTGATATTTTACCATTGATGTAAATTAGAGCAGTGTTTCCCACCACTGTTCCTGGAGGCACACCAACAGTACATATTTTGGATGTCTCCCTTATCTGACCCATTCATTTCTGGTTTTTGAGTAACTTCTAATGTTCTGATGAGTTGATTCAGGTGTGTTTGATTAGGAAGAGGTTGAAAATGTGTCCTGTTGGTGTGCCTTCAGGAACAGGGTTGGGAAACACGGAATTGGACACACCCATAGTGCAAACAGGATTTTTAATGGCTTTTATGAGGGTTGTGTAAAATGTTTGGGTTGCGAGTCTGTGCAGTTTATGTTGTAGAACAAAATGTCAGAGTACTGCTGAAATATGTTTACCACAAAAATTATTTTAGGTCATTGAAAACCCCCAAAGGAGACTCTTGAGGGGATCCAATTATTCTTCCAGGTCCTGACATCCTGCTCTACTCTATTACCAACGGAAAGATAACAGAGAAACAAGCTTGTTTTGAAAGGGAGCTGCGTCAGCTGTGCTATACACATCTACAGTTTTGAAAAATTGACTTTTTCTTGCAATATTTCCCTGAAATGTACATAATTCATTCATTCATTTATTTTCCTTTGGCCTAGTCCCTTATTTATCAGGGGTCGCCACAGTGGAATGAATACACTCTTACATTCACACACACACTCATACACTAATTAGTTTATTCAATTCACCTATATCGCATGTCTTTGGACAGTAGGGGAAACCGGAGCACCCGGAGGAAACCCACACAAACACGGGGAGAACATGCAAACTCCACACAGAAATACCAACTGGCTCAGCACTCAAACCAGCGACCTTCTTGCTGTGAGGCAACAGGAACCACTGAGCCACCATGCTGCCCATATAATGTGACCACATATTAATATACAGTAAGTAGGGTTGCACCAATATGGTAATTTTTGACCAATATTGATTATATATGTGCAGAAAAAAATATAAATATATAATCCTCCAAATGTTCTGCATGATTGCACACACAGTGAACAATTTAAATGTTTGTTTTTATTTCAAAACCTTCAGAAAGGTTTCAACTGATCTCTGAACTGACAAATTCCTTTTATATACAAAATTATTGCCTGACAAAAACAAAAAAAAAACATAACCAAATGACTGAACATCAACCAATAGTAAAATCATTTTAAAAAGTGTTGGGCAGCAAGCATGTGAAGTGGTTCAACCAGTGGAAAAACTAAATTTATCGAATTTGACCCAATTTTGTTATTGAACCGATAGCGATAATATTAAATATAATATAAAAAATAGCTATGGCTGCCGATATATATCGTGCGTCCCAAACAGTGGTCATTCATTCATTCATTCATTTTCCTTCGGCTTAGTCTCCTTTATTTACCAGGGGCCAAAACAGCAGAATGATCAACAACTATTCCGACATATGTTTTACATAGAGGATGCCCTTCCAGTACTGGGAAACACCCATACACTCTCGCATTCACACACACACTCATACACTACAGCCAATTTTTTTGTTTACCCAATTCACATACTGTATAGCGCATGTCTTTGGACTGTGGGGGAAACCGGAGCACCTGGAGGAAACCCACACCAACACGGAGAGAACATGCAAACTCCACACAGAAATACCAACTGACCCAGCCAAGTTTCAAACCAGCAACCTTCTTGCTGTGAGGCAACAGTGCTAACCACTGAGCCACCATGCCGCCCAACATTGGTCATGTATTAAGGAAAAAAACAACCTGAAAAAAACGTAGAGAGTTGTCTCTATTGGTGTCTCTCATATTATTCACTGCAAGCTCATAATACTGTAAAGAACATTTGACATTAAGCTGTTCTATGATTTATACATTTAACTATTATCTTCTTCTACGCTGAACTATTATTTCATGTGTCTGTGTGTTTGTGTGTTAATTAATTCAAAAGGGTAAGTAATACAGACATATAAAATGTAAATGCTATAAATATTATCTAAATAATTCAAGTACCAACCAGACTGAATGAGGAGCTTAGCACTCGCTACTTTTAGCACCAGTATATATTGCAGCACCAGGTACTTCATTGCTGGTTTAGGATTTGATAGAGCTGTGAGAAATAAAATCACCTGCTATCTTAAGTTACATTTAAAAAAGAAAGAAATTAAGAACACAAAACAGGAATAGCATTTTTTTTAAAAAGTCCTAAATCCCTGGAGGATCTAAAACATTAAACAGCCAAATTATGACAATATTTGTAACGGAAAAGAAAATACAAAAATGTCCTGAAGTATTTACTATAGATTACTGCAGTGAAGACATGCTTTTAGTAGGCCGACCCTGATTCCATCAACAAAACCCCAACAAGATTTTGTAATCAGTTTTCAAATAATGTAGAAATGAAGCTCTGTGGCTGTGTTCGAAATCGCCTACCACTCAAGAAGGTACTACATTTGAACAGGTACTACATTTACCACATTATTGTTAGAATTGTACGAATGTGAGTAGTATGAATGGAATTCAGACAAATGGAATTCCATTTGTCATCATCATGAAATCACCTATTCACATCAGTTGCGTCGCTTCACTGTCATTCATGTATGGAACCAGATCAGTCTCAAAAATAATAAATGTACAAAATAAAATTCATACACAATTGACGTTTACAAAATTTAATTCATAAATTCAAAACACAAAGTAAAAAAATCATAATTTCTCAAATGAATTGGATGTGTGCATTTATGAATTGTATTTTGAATTTACGAACTGTGTGTTGTGTATTTATGAATTGTGTTTGGAAATTATTAATTGGATTTGTTCGTTTATGAATTGTGTTGTTTGAATTTTATTTTGTAAATGTATTCTTTTTGAGACTGATCTGACTCCATATAACATTTTTTTTCTTGCATGGCATCATGGGATATCATAGCATCCATTGGATGCACACTTCAGAATCTCACCGGAAGTAGTAGGTCAACCGGGTACTTCTCGCTTACTGTTTTTCGAATACTATGAATTCAGACATACTACTCGGCTCGCCAAAATATTGTTTCCAGGTTAACATATGACACAATGGTCACATGACTTGAATGTCGCCACTACTATATGAAGCTTCAGCAACGTTTATAATCTTTCTTTAGAAAAATGTTCTAAAACCACCAATTTAGCCACTTGCTAAAGCCACGGTCACACAGCAAATTTTGCCCCATAGACTTCTATTCATATGCATGCGACTGCGGCAGACCGGAAACGCCAGCTCGTGCGATAAGTTTTGCATTTCGCTGCAGTCGAAAGTTCAAGCTTAGTGAACTCTGACCTGCAAAATCGCATCAAGTAATTGTGTGAGACTAACATAAGATCCAAACGTGACCTCTCTGTACAAATATCTAAAATATGGAGCAATCGCTCGCTTTTATCAACATCTAATCATAATGTTTTATCCCGCCACTTTTCGCAGCGCCGTACGACAGAACTTCGCAAGCACAAAATCTAGTGTGGCCGCAGCTTAATAAGTGCCTTTTTCAACATGAAAGCTTTTTTTTCTGATTAATTTAGTCAGAATAAAACGAGAAAATGTCCTATTTTACACATTCAACCAAAAACCTACTCAAAAAATCTATTTACTTTGAGACAATGGACACGCTAAAATGCTGTTTCTCTGTTCTGGCCTACAAAAATACATCATCACTGCAGCACTCTACCTGTCTATTCTACACTTGTTTGAGATGACGGATGGAAATAAGCACCAATTACATGTGTTAACGATGAACTATTATGTTGGATTTAGACTATGTAATATCAGCCTGATTTTAGCACAATACGTTTGATGTTGTAGTGATTATTAAATGACAGTGGGTGTTGGGACGCAAGATTCAATCATTTTATCTCACACTGTGTGTCTTCATAGTGGATGACAGTAAGACTAGCGTGTTGAATTTTCCTCAGTCCACACTGACAGTTTCTGCCACATCTGTCATATTAACCAACGGGAGCTCTGCAGCTCTCCAGTACACAGCTTTGAAACATGCTGCAATCATAAAGAAATGATATACTCCTGCCTTTAAGATGTTTCCTCAAAAGACTACCACATTAGCTATGCTTCCATATACCTTTTGCGTTTTGATGCGCGTTTTGGAATTTCACACACAAAATTGTATAACAGAAATGGCGAGATGCGCAAAAATGTTGATAAATGCGCATAAAATGTATAAAAATAAATAAATAAAAAGTGCACAAACTAAAATGAAAACACATTTACCAAATAAATTCCAGCATGCGCATCAAAAAAGTCACGTGATTTTGTTTTAACAGATCTTTTGATAACAAAAATGGGTTCGATGGTACAGCCCTAATTGACAAACCAGCATACTGACCACATTATAAAATGTCTGAAATGTTGTTTTCATTCATTCATTTTCATTTCAGCTTAGTCCCTTTATTAATCTGGGGTCGGCACATCGGAATGAACCGCCAACTTATACAGCATATGTTTTACGCAGCGGATGCCCTTCCAGCTGCAACCCATCACTGGGAAACATCCATACACACTCATTCACACACATACACTACGGACGATTTTGCTTACTCAATTCACCTATACCGCATGTCTTTGGACTCCACACAGAAACGCCAACTGACCCAGCCGAGGCTCGAACCAGCAACCTTCTTGCTGTGAGGCGATTGTGCTACCCACTGCGCCACTGTGAGTCCCGAAATGTTGTTTTGGTCATTCTAAAATCCCTCAGCCAAAGTCTGTCATTAAAGTGGTTCAGTATTATTACCTCCCAGAACTGTCTTGAGCATCTGTGCTCATAAAAACCATCTCACCCTACCAAAAGCCCTTTAAAGTTAAAAATAAAAATAAGAATTTATTATATAAGAAAAAAGGCCGCATCCTACCGCATCAAATTCCATTTTTCTTTTTGATATTTGGCGCCAGTTTATTAAAGAAGTGACTATTTGTTCTCTTTGACACATTGGATTTGTTTGCATATTTTGTATGCAATATTCCAGCTTTGCGCATAAATCTAATTCACATCTTTGGATGGAAACATAGCTGATTGTCTGTTTACACGCTAGTTTTTGTCAAAATCGCATAATCCAACAATGATTATTGTAACAAGCAAACATATTGTGTATTCTGAACCTGACATTTGTCAATGGCAGCGGCTTGATTAGACCAGATTGAAAGCTTGTTCATTGATAGATTCGTCCATAGCTTCTTTGTGTATTTGTGTCATAATCTTGTGTTTCCTGTCTTACATTCTACAGTGTGTGTATCTCAGCGGCTTGTGGTGCGATCACTGCCCCGTGGTGGCAGACTGCAGGTCTTACAGCACTTCACACGAACAGAAGGCACTTGACATCGACCAAGCCAATGGAGTGTCTGGCAGAAACGTAACGTCAGTTTGTCCTGTAAACACGGCTGACCTGAAAGACACAGAGAGAGAGAGAGAGATTATGAGAGACACTGCAGTGAGGACAATCCTCTAGGGGTGAGAGACGCTTCACCACCTGCTCAGCAAACATGCACAAGTGCTTTCACACATCACGGTTTTCACCCTCTAGACAGGCAACACATTACAGCAGCAAAAACACCTCAAAAAAAAAAAATAAAAAAAAAAATCACACTCACTGCTGCGGCGAATGAATACCTGGAATAAAAATCAAGCTGACTATAGGGGTGTAACACTACACAAACGTTACGGTTCAGCTAATGCTGCAAACTATACCCAAATTAATAGCAAATAACTATAATGACACAGGCTACAATTAACTTCAGCACCTAAACTGTAAATTGCTCTTTATTTTTAGATATTAAAAGCTTCTTACGCAAAAAGTATCCAAACAGTTACTGTATGCTGTTTAGTATGTATTATCCGGGATCCTGCATTTCTCTTGTTCCCATTACTCATTTGTTGTCATAGTTACTCATGTTGTTTACCTGTTTCTTGTTTTATCTAATGATTGACTGATATGGGCTTTTTAAAAGCCAGTGTCGATATCTTGGAAAGCAGGGTGGCCAATGGCTGATATAATTTTATTTATTTTAACTAATAATTACATTTGAATTAAATTGAAATTTAATTAAATTACAAATAATTTTAAAATGGATTTTAAAAGAGCAGCACGGGGGCTCAGTGGTTAGCACTTTTTTGAGTCCCGGCTGGGCCAGTTGGCGTTTCTGTGTGGAGATTGCATGTTCTCCTCCGGGTGCTCCGGTTTCCACCCACAGTCCAAACACATGCGGTATAGGTGAATTGGGTAAACAAAATTGGCCGTAGTGTATCAGTGTGTGTGTGAATGTTAGAGTGTATGGGTGTTTCCCAGTACTGGGTTGTGGCTGGAAGGACATTCGCTGCGTAAAACATATGCCGGAATAGTTGGTGGTTCAGGCAGCACGGTGGCGCAGTGGGTAGCACAATCGCCTCACAGCTAGAAGGTCGCTGGTTCAAGCCCCGGCTGGGTCAGTTGGCATTTCTGTGTAGATTTGCATGTTCTCCCCGTATTCGCGTAGGTTCCCTCCGGGTGCTCCGGTTTCCCCCACAAGTCCAAAAACATGTGGTATAGGTGAATTGGGTAAACTAAATCATCCGTAGTGTATGAGTGTGTGTGAATGAGTGTGAATGGATGTTTCCCAGTGATGGGTTGCAGCTGGAAGGACATCTGTGTAAAACATATGCTGGATAAGTTGGTGGTTCATTTCGCTGTGGCGACCCCTGAAAAATAAGGGATTAAGCTGAAGGAAAATGAATGAATGAATGGATTTTAAAATCAATGTGTGAGGTAAATGCACTTATACTGGTTTGGGCATAGACCAATAGAACATATAAATATATTTATATAACATACACATATTTTGAAGGAATACTACTAGTAAAACCCAACTAGTTCCTAACTAGTTTTTGTTGATAAAATAAAAGCCACCAAGAAGTAGCTGCATGTTGTTGATTTATTTAGCTTTTTATTGATAATGAAGTGATGCACAGTGTTTGCCGCTGTATGACCGTGCTGCAGTATGAGTGCGCTGTGAACACAGTAACAGCTGACAGGTCAGGAAAGTTTATTTTTCCTTTGGTGAGAGACATTTTAATTTGTAACACATAGTAAATAATGTTGTACTTGTGTTTACCTGGCAGCCTGACTCACAACATACAGTACATTCATGTGCAGAGGCTTACAAGTGCTCATTACCAGTCATCGTACTCACTGTCTGCATGACACATTGCCATAGAAACCGCTCGCATTTCATTGATGAAGCAATTAATTCACTTGTGACTAACACATCTCCTAAGATAGTGTTTTTCTCATGCTTATGTACTGCGTCTGACAGAAGTAAATGTGCTTACTCATTCAAAGATTTGTTTAATTGTGTAAATTTGCTGAATGCTGATGGCAAAAGAGAAAGTATTGTTTGTCTTTGTTACTAATTAAAGCAATCGTTATAATACCTTTGTATACATTTTACTTACTTTGTTCTATCAGTTCTATCTGACTATTAGATTATAAGACTTCTGTCTGTATTAGCCAGAACTGAATGACAACCACAAGCTAAAAGAAGAATTTGAGCAGTGTACTCAAGCTGCTGCTCTCAGCGCCATCAAATTAAAAGTCCTGCCTCAAACACATTGGCCAAACAGAAACATTTATTAGCAGATGCAGATATTGGAAAAATATCAAAACAAATATCAACTGATATATTGGTTGACCACAAGTTTCATTCCTATTAACCAATAGGTCTTAAATTCGATTCCTGGAGGGCCGCAACTCTGCACAGTTTTGCTCCAACCCTAATCAAACACAGCTAATCCAACTAATCAAGCTGTTCAGGACTACTAGAGACCGTTAAGCAGGTGTGAGATGGAGGTGGTTGGAGCTAAACTATGCAGAGCTGCGGACCTCCAGGAATCGAGTTTGATTCCGTCTACTTAAAGAGCTTAAGTTTTTGACCATTGAACATGGAATCGAACACTTGATGGAACAACCTGAAAGAGTCTACTGGCAGACATACATGGTGCAATTATATTTTTTTTCCTGTCATACGATCACATATGTGATTTTCCCCCCCATTGGATGAAGTCACATGTACTATATTACTTTAGCATTTTTTTATGTGGAGTGTGCACCTTCTTATCTAATTGCAAAAATGCTAGTTTCCAATGCTTCCAATTCCAATTCCAATAGTTTCCTATGGTAGGACAGTACATTTGTTATTGTCCACTTTTCTAACTTCAGAGCTTGCATTTCCAGCCCTGCTAATTGTCATTAGGGTGTAAATTAATGACCAAGATGCATTCATTTATCTTTTTGTTGGTTAAAAACAGTGTACTTCAAACAGCCCCTTATTGTCATTTGCTTTGGCTTAGTTCATTGTCTGCTGCTTTTTGTTGTTGTTTTGCGCACTGTTGCAAGTAATCCCAACTGTGGCTTATCTTCTCTTCTTATTTTTGTATATTAAAGTATATTACTGCAAACAGATCCGCTTTCTTATTCTCTTGCCTGACCGGCCATGACATTAACTTAGCAAGAGAGTAAGTCAGAAGAAAGAAAAAATTGCTGTCACTCTCTCAGCCACTCTATTAAACACTCTCACTGCAGCGCTGATTAGTTTTCTGTCATGCAGTGATAAATCACAATATACACAGTATAGTGTTATAAGTGTGTGTGTGTGTGTGTGTGTGTGTGTGTGTGTGTGTGTGTGTGTGTGTAAATAATGCCCCTCACAAATATCAAAATATAAAGAAAGATTGGAATCCATTCAGAAAAATATAAGCTTTTAAAAAATATGAAGATAATAGAAATCTTTTATAATGTAAAACTGCACACAAAAACAATGTTGCCATTGTGCATTTTCTTGTAAGGTCTATTGGGCTTTTGTTTAATGCATTCAGAAAAATCTGAAATATTTATATAGGTTTAGCAATCATGTATTGTATCTGCCACTGTTTAAACCATTGCAGAAATCATTTATTCATTCATTCATTCATTTTCATTTCGGCTTAGTCCCTTTATTAATCTGGGGTCGCCACAGCGGAATGAACCGCCAACCTATCCAGCATATGTTTTACGCAGCGGATGCCCTTCCAGCTGCAACCCATCTCTGGGAAACATCCATACACACCCATTCACACTCATACACTACGGACAATTTAGCTTACCCAATTCACCTATACCGCATGTGTTTGGACTTGTGGGGGAAACCGGAGCACCCGGAGGAAACCCACGCCAACACGGGGAGAACATGCAAACTCCACACAGAAACGCCAACTGACCCAGCCGAGGCTCGAACCAGCGACCTTCTTGCTGTGAGGCGAACGTGCTATCCACTGCGCCACCGTGAGGCCCATAGAAATCATTTATTTTAATACAAATATAAAAAAACAATACTAGACAGTGCTTATAATATTATATAAAAATGTCATGTATTGCCATGATGGCCACAAAATAACCCCGCTCTGCATTTTTTATCCTTGTTGGTCATGTTTTTCAGCAAGATTAGAAATATTTTCTCTCTGAATACCATTTAGAAGACATCGTGCACCAGTAAAAGACTGATTAAAAGCATACTCCGAATGCCTTATATTAAGCCTAGTTTAAAATAACGATAAGAGCAAAACGCTTGGAGCAGAGACCAAAAACAAAGAAGGGTTTACAACACAAATTTGCAAAGTCAATGAAGGTTCAGGCATTTGCAGTGGTTAGATGTCAAACAGAAGGAGTCTTTGAGGTCTCCGTGAGATCACAGTGTGTTAACATGAGCAGATCAGAGTCCTCAGATGCACCCCACCGACCCTTCTCTTCCCACAATGCCACTGTTCACAGAGAAATGAGCGTCCACATTACTCTTCTACTGGATCCAAAATGTCTAAAGATGTCTTAAAGAGCCCAACACACTCATGCATAAATATTAACTTCTCACGAAGCACACCAAGCATATTCCTATGCACACAATGGGATTTTAAAGAAATTTACATGAGAATGTGCAAATGGGACAAATTTCAACCATGTCAAATCATTAATGCACTGAAGTCCATTCACACACTGTATTGACAAATGCCTAAGTACAATAAAATTGTTACATGCTTTGTGCCATACGATACAAAAACCTAATAATAATAATAATAATAATAATTCACTCTTTAATTACAAAGAAACACACACAAGTTTTGTAGAACTTAGTTGTAGTTAAAAATTAGAAGTGACTGAAATGGTTTTCTTGAGAAACGTATCCCAAAAGCCATTGTTTCATGTGCAGCATCAAAAATAATTAGGTGAACATTTGTTAAAGTGCCCCTAATATGCTTATTGAAATGTTAACTTTAATGCCATTTATAATGTTATTGAATGCTGAGGTGTAAAGTACTAGATTACAGTACTTAGGTGTTATTTTTGTAGTTTTGTGGTTAAATACAATTAAAATGAGTACTTTTACTTACATTTTTAAAGACAAAAGTACTTTTTAACCCCTTACAATTTTATTTACAGACTCATTATCAGAGATGTACTGAAATATTTAGCTATTTTGAAGTGCACTGTGCCCGGTTTAATTGAAATGTTATTTATTCTGCCAATGAGATTCGTTTTAACAATTCATGAAGTTGGTCAGACAAGTTCATTGGTCCTTAGAAAGTAACGTCATGTCGCATTAATTACCACAATGCACAGCACGTTGACCTGCAGTTGGACGTTGGATCTCAGAAAAATGATTGGTGTTTCAAGTGGTATATATCGCCCTGCAAAGTGCACTTTAGAGTGAAAACAATCATGGCTGCCATATTGGAGTCATGTTCCAAACTGAAGTGCTCAAACTGGTCACTTTGAAAGACCTTTCAGAGGATTTCAAAGGGTACAACTTATGGACACTTCAGGCCCCATGATCTTTTGGCCAGGGAGGTTGTATGGTGTCACACACTGTGTTCCATTTCAAAGGGCTCATTCAAATGTCTAATCCCTTCGAAGCTGTCACTCTGGAGGGTAAATCCTTAGAAGGGATTAGGGCATAGGGATGAGTCCTTCCAAATGGAACGCAGTGTATAACAGTCAATCTGAGGAAGAAAATGGAGGAAGAACATAATTCAGCTGCAAGCAATCCAAAATCAGCCACAGGATCAAAAGCAGCCGTGGCCGTAACTTAGCAAATTCTTTTCATTTAGTTTTATTAGTAAGAACTCATACATGTAAAGTATACTTCAGTTGAGTCCCAAATAACACACAATAATTATAAAGCAATTAAGATTGCTTGCGCAATTCCAAATAAATAATCCAACCTCAGCACCCAATAGCTCTTCCCCTTCAGCTATGTGAGCAAAGCTGCGAGTACATTCACAATTCCACACTTATTTTTAACGGTTGCATCATCTGGGGTATTTAAAGTGGACTTATTCTTTTTACAACCCCAAATCAGAAAAAGTTGGGACAGTATGGAAAATACAAATATAAAAAAAGAAAGTAGTGATTTCCAAATTTACTTTGACTTGTATTTCATTGCAGACAATATGAACACAAAATAGTTCATGTTTTGACTAGTCAACTTCATTTGATTTGTAAATATAGATCCTTTCCTGTCATTCAGACCTGCAACACAGTCCAAAAAAGTTGGGACAGAAGCAGTTTAGGGCTAGTAATCAGGTAATTTGGTTAAATAATGATGTGATGTGAAACAGGTGATGTCAACAGGTGATTGCAATTATAATTTGGAACAAAAGCAGCATCCAAGAAAGGTCTAGTCCTTTAGGAGCAAAGATGGGCAGAGGATCGCCAGGTTGTCAACAAATACATGAGAAAATCTTTGAAATGTTTAAAAACAATGTTCCTCAAAGAAAGATATGAAGACATTTGGATATTTCACCTTCAACCGTGCATAACATCATTAAAAGATTCAAGGAATCTGGAGGAATGTAAAGTGCACAAAGGACAAGGGCACAAGCCTAAGCTGAATAACTGTGATCTCCGATCCCTCAGGCGCTCCCACTGCATCAAGAATCCTCATTCATCTTTAAACAATATCACCACATGGGCTCAGGACTTCTTTGGCAAACCTTTGTCAAGTAGCACAATACGTAGTTACATCCCCAAATGGCAGTTAAAACCCAAATGCCAGTTAAGGAAGCCTTATGTTAACAGTGTCCAGAAGCACCATTGACTATTCTAGGCTCTGATGCATCTGGGATGAACCATCACATCAGTATTTCAGGTATTTTGGGGGAGAAATTGATGCCATGTACACTGGACTAAAAAGAGAAGGGTCATCCAGATATAGGTCAATGTAAATTTAGAAATCACTTCCTTTTTTATTTACGTTTTTCATACTGTCCTGACTTTTTCTGATTTGGGGTTGTAGAATTTGTTTAATGTTCAGAGTGAATGCACTATTCCTACTATTTATACTACAAAATGGCATAGAATAGTGCATAATTGTGCATTTTAGGATGCAGCATTTGTCTTCAACTCAACAAGGAAATATGGCCTTTTTGCTTTTCAACCACAACAGAGTTAGGCTTGAAACTCAGCCTTCTGCATAAGTTAAATCAGAGTTTTTTACAACTTTGTTTTATTTTTTATGTTAATATTTTAACTATATTTATATATTTTTCTTAAATGTTTTTCTCTTTCAGTACATCATGTTTGTATGTGTGCATGTTTGTGTGTGTTTGTGTTTCTGTGCGTGCGTGCGTGCGTGCTTGCGTGCGTGCTTGCGTGCACGCGTTTGTGTGTTGAGCTCATTAATATTCCTAATTATTTCAAATATGGTCAATAAGGACCTCACTAGGAGAAATTTATGGAGTAATAAATGAGCATATATTGTATGATGTAATGGCAGCCTGTCCTCTTCATTGGCTGCCAATAAATAATGTCTACAGTGACCCTCAAGCATTATGTTGAAAAAACGTCTTTATTGTGGAGACAATTTTAGAATAAGTGCCATGCAGGGCTTAAAAAAATCACTCACACATATATACATGAAGCATACACATTCATTAAACAGGCATATATGTGTATACCACTAAATGCTAGGGCTAACACAACTAATGTTTCATATGCATACGTACAGATATTTTGCTTTCATCTACAAAACTAATCATACACACAAACAATTGCAAACACTTTTGAAATGATCATCCATACACCTACAGTATGAAACACAAGTTCTACACTTACGTCTATATAAACATTTACATCTAATGATTGCTCAGCCAGATCAGATCACACTGCAGATTTTACAGCTACCTATTGAGCAACTGAACTGTACTTGCTTTACAGCAGCAAACTAACATAACATATCTGGTCACTGACATAATCTCAGCTCCCTGAGAATGAAGCTAAAACCCAATTCTTAGGAGAGTAGGAAGAGGAATGTTACTAGAGAGAATGTGGGTCTGCTATCACTTAACTACATTTTTCAGTAGTTTGACAGTAGTTCACAGATTATGACACAATGTAGCTATTCCAGAAGCTAGATACTTTTCCTGCAAGTAGTTGAATAGCTTGACAAAATGTATTTATATTATAAATATCATTAAGAGAAGGGTACCACTGTAAATCAGATTTAGACTACTGCTTTGGGCTGAGGAAGGCCACTGCATCTTCTACAGGCTTGGTGTAGCCTCTTTCTTCAGCATCATCAGCAGTGCTTGAGAGTAGCCTAAGAGAATCCCACTTTCGAGAATCGTGCAAGATATGCACCATGGGGTACGGTGATCATTTACCTCAGAAGTATAAATCAGGTTTAAGTCCTCCACTTCTCTGCTGTGGATATAGTTGAGCTCACTATCTGCCTTGGGCCGTGTTGGATGTGGTGAGGGCTTCAGGTTTGACTTTGGTATAGTGCCCCATTCCTCAGTGTCAGATACAGACGTGTAGTCATCAGCGAGCTCCTCCTCAGATGATGAAGCTGCCCGCGGCTGATGAGAGGGGTGCTGGTCTTCTTGTGCGAATAGCACCGGTGACTCAAAAGGATGCAGAGAGCAGAAGATGCACGGATGATGTACTGAGGTGATGACATTCACAGTTCTGATCCACTGTTTCTTTCAGACAGGAGATGTTCATGGTCTCACAGTGAGAATACAAAGCATTGGTGAGTGAGACTAGCTGAGACAGGAGACACATTGGCTCTGATTCTGATTAATGCCGTGATAGACGGGCTTTTATAGAGCATGGCCCTGCACCATTGGCTCATGCAGCTACACAAATGTGAACAAATCAGGCTTCAGTATCCAAGTAAAATTACTGTTTTAGCTCATATGCGTTAAACGCAACATGAGCGAATGTACAAAGGGAAACACCTCTTTGTCAGACTTCAATCCCTTCAGCTGTCATAAATGTAAGCACATCCAAGCTAATATTCACAGCTGTTTAAGCCCAAGTTATGTTGCTTTTCCTGTTTGACTGCAGGATCTCTACAAGTTTCTTGGTATTAACAACTGTAAATTCCCCAAATATTAGCGATGATTGCAATTTAGACATCTCTCTATATTAAAATCATGCAGATCTCATATTAAAATCAGGTAGATGGCATTGATGCATTACCTCAATAACAATAACAAGATCTTAATATCCTACAATTTTCATTTTTATTTTGTCGACTTTCACTGAAGTTTGGCACTTTCACTTTCATTCAGGAACATTTCATGCATGCCCCTGTGACAAACGAGATATTGGATGCGATTATGAACTGCTGGAAGAGTGTTGTTTTAATGGAATTTGATACAGCACGCCGTATGGGATAAAAAAACTCAGCATTTCCCGGTGTATATATCTGTGGTCTTTCACTGACTCGATAGGGGCAGAGAATAGTGTCAAACAGTCGTGCGTGTATAGACTATCCTGTAGCAAAATGCTGCGAAAATCCTACACAACTAATAGTTTGATGAAGGTGTTTACATGTCTGTACTGCACTTCACTGCGACTAAAATCGGCATACTCCACATGTCTTAATTCGGTTTCTGTTTAGTTTGATTATGACTTTAGTCAGATTAAATTGATTAAAAAAATAATAATAATAAAAAAAAAAATCGCTGTTTACATGGTAGACTCTTAATCAGAGTATTGTATTTATCATATTAAAATCGGATTATTGGTGTCCATGTAAACATACTCAGTGACAGCTCTCGTACCTTTATTTTTGAGAGTGTAGGGTTTTAAAGGTACAAGCACCAAATTTGTCCAAAATCTGTGCTCTGCGTTGTAGTTTGTTGATATGTCTTTTCAGACTTACAGTTTTACTCTAAATATTTTTTAAGCATTATATTTTCAATATTTCAAAAATTTCCATTTTTACATAAAATTCAAGACTATTTTTTTAACTAATATGACTTATATGGATAGTAGGGGTACTACACTAATTCAACACTTCTAGCAAACTGCATATTAGGAAAAAAAAAAAAACGACCTGCACATGAAGTTCTAATAGATAAGACATTTTGCAACAATTAGAAATTTACAAAGTGCTTTCTCTAAATCCTATAATGTTTAACTACTTTCTCAAGCCAGCATCAACGTTTGTCAATAAACTTTAGCATCTAGTTTGAAACTATAATTAAGTCTATTTTATTTGTGATTACTTACTATGACAAAAAACACATTCTGCTGTCTCTGTCTTTCTGAACAACTTTCTGAATAAATCAACTGAAAATCTGTGAAAAACCTGTCACAGAGACATGACAATCTGACATAGACATGTCTATAGAAAGCTTTTCTACTTTTAATTGAAACAATTCAAAGAAAAAACAAAAAGAAATATTCACTGATTACACAATACACATGAAACCAACAAGTACTGTCTTTCCAAGCCACTGCCTCTTTCAGCATGCACCATAAACTTACAGTAGCTGTTTTTACACATGATTTTCTGTGAAATTAGACACACTTCAGCTTTAAGATAGTTCATTAGCCAGCATGAATTAACAATGAGCAATACATTTAAAGCAATTATTCCTTCTCAGTGCATTAACAAATGTTTTACTTTTAAAATGTTTTAGTAATTCTTTTCAAAAATTTCAATGGATTAAGGTTTTGTTTTAATAACTAATATTACAAATTTGTAAAAGTTTTGTTCATTCATCTAAACTAATACACTTTATGGATACATTTAGCATTTTGGTCAACTTATGCTGAAAAAAAACACCATGTTCAATGTCACTGATACTAACACAGGTAAGGCATTCTCAGTGGCATCCTCAAATCATTTTTTAACCCATAAGAACATTTTATCAACAGCAGTGATATCACTTTTTGCAAATAAATTCAAATGTATTAATAATTCAAAATCATATCCATGGCATGTGACTCGTTTTCGTTCGTCCTTACAAAACCCATTCTGATAAAACCCATTCTTATTCCCGGTGTCGCGATCACCAGCAATCTAACCCTCATAGATCGCTGGAGAACATTCGCTTTCACTGAGACTACAATTCTGCCACCATATGAACTACAATTCCCTTCAGGCACCACACACACACACACACACACACACACACACACACACACACACACACACACACACACACACACACACACAAAGCGTTTTCCTTGTTTTGTCTCTCCGTGTTTGACTCTCTCCTTGTACTTTTGTTTGCATTGTCTGCTGCCTGCATCAACCATTCGCCTGGGACCTGACTACGCTTCCTGATTCTCTTGTATGTACCAATAAAACTGCACTTGAATCCTCAACTCCATTGTCCAGTGTCCTAAAGTTACAGAAGACTCAGCCAAACATGAATCCAGCAGGAATACAGATTGTGTCTTCGCCAGGGGGGGCATCTATTGAAGTTTATGTAGAGGACTTCATCAAGTTAGCACATTTAACATCAATGGATGATTTATGTTTAATAATCTTTTTCCGTGGTGGTTAATCTGAACCAGTGTATTCCACAATGCCACTGCATGAACCACAATGTACAATAGAATATTACATAGACTTGGCATTACAAATGAGTGGGTCCCTCTTCACCGTGGGCGAGGTGGAGGAGACCCCTAAATGTTTTTAGGGGGTGGGCAATAAACAGCAAGACCCACTGGCAACAAGGCTTGCTGTTCACTCTATTAACACTATTATGCTGGCTTCACCTGTACTTCTGTCTCATGTTCATCAGCTTAAACCACAGCCAGCTCACAAAATGACTGTCGCCAGTCCACTCAAGCACAAGATGGCCGCCGTCAGTGCTTCAGTCCATACAATGGCCGCCTCCAGTCTACCAGGTCACAAAATGGCCGCAGCCAGTTTAACAGCTCACATAAGGGATACCGCCAGTCTGCCACCAGCTCACAGGATGGCTTTCTTGTTCCGAGTCTGTTCCTGCTATAGTTCCTGTCGTCATTCCTGTTCCTGAAATGCCATCACTTGAGCCACAAGAATGGCCACCACCACCTGAGTTGCCTGAGCTGCTGCCACCATCAGAGCAATTACTACCACAGCTGCCGACGCCACCTCCAGAGCTGCCAGATTCCTTATCACTGCCAGAGCTGCCAGATCCTCCATCACTTCCAGAGCTGCCAGATCCTCCGTCACTTCCAGAGCTGCCAGATCCTCCGTCACTGCCAGAGCTGCCAGATCCTCCGTCACTGCCAGAGCTGCCAGATTCTCCGTAACTGCCAGAGCTGCCAGATCCTCCATCCCTTCCAGAGCTGCCAGATCCTCCGTCACTGCCAGATCCTCCTTCACAGCCAGAGCTGCCATATCCCCTTCCTGAGTCCCCGGAGAGGGCGCCAGATTCTCCCGAGTCCCACGAATGGCCTGAGTTGCCACCCGAGTCCCACAAATGCCCAGAGCTGCCACCTGCATCTCCCCAGTGCTGCCAGTGCAATATGACTTCCTAGAGCTGCCAGAGATGTGTGACTTCCCAGGGCCTTGTGACTTTCCAGAGCTGTGTGACTTCCCTGAACCGTGTGACTTCTCAGTGTCTCCTGACCCTCTAGGGTTGTATGAACTGCCAGTGCCTTCTGAACCAAAGCCTCTTGACCCACTATGGTTATATAAACCGCCAGTGCCTCCTAAACCAAAGCCTCCTGACCCACTGGGGCTGTCTGAACCACCAGTGCCTCCTGAAACTAAACCTCCTAACCCACTGGGGTTGTTCGAACCACCAGTGCCTCCTGACCAGGGCTGACTCTGTCACTATCACCAGTGTTGTAACCCTCATAGATCACTGGAGAACATTCACTTTCACTCGGACTACTCGCAACACACACACACACACACACACACACACACACACACACACACACACACACACACACACACACACACACACACACCT
>CAIGQW010004558.1:0-32180 GCA_903798125.1 Danio choprae | reverse complement strand
AAAACGAGGGAATAAGCATAAATACATGATTGAAATTGAAACTGCCTAAAATTACTAAAGGAAAGGTCAAACTCAGAAAGTTGACTGTGCAAGCTCTGGTGGTGTTGATGGACCTGATCTACTCATCGTCTGGAATCTGACCGAGATGTACTGTAGTCTTGGACACATTTTTTATTGCCTAGAATGGAGTTATTAAAACACAGGGTTTAATATGCTATTATACTGTCCAGTTATATATTCCAGAAATTGTAGTTAAGTCTTTTTGTGAAGCTTCTTCCAACAACATGTTTGAGTTCATGTAGTGTCATCTGGTCTTAAGTCTGTTTTCTATAAAGTTCATGTCCTCTTTAATTCAGGACAGTTGAGAGTCTGCCTGCAATTTTTTGTTAAAGCAATGTGTGCCAGAGAGCTAAATTAAAGCCAAAACCAAGCATTTGTTTGAACAAAATCAGCTATTTCCTGTCATAAAGAAAGAAAAAAAGATTTAGAATGATATAAAACTAGGTAATGGCTCTGTTACAAAATAAACACATTCACAGTGGTAAAGCAGATCAGTCAGGATTTCTGCAGGGGTGTAAGCTTGCAAGGGAAAGCCCACAATAAGGCAACTCCTTACCAGTTCCACATGTGGCGCTGCATTCAGTCCAAGCCCCATAAATCCAATGGAAATAAGAGACAGCAGTGCCATTGCTGGAGTCAACGAGAGTGTCTCTGCTTATGGTGTACTCGTACCTCACGCCTGGATTTGTCTCTTGAAATAGCAGCTGGAGAACAGTGAGAGCAGATTAAAGAGAAATCTTGACAAGAACACACAAACAAGACACAAGCCACAAAGAATCTATTGCCCTATATAGTATCTAGGGCAATAGGGCAGATAATAACATATCACGATTCTCTAATATACTGATACGTTAATAAGAATAACATACTGATACGTTATTGTATTAATAATTATTAATTGTCTATTCGTTTTAAATACTAAAAACACAGTTTTTCCAAAACAAACACAAAAACTGCAATCTAGTTGCATACAAACAAAAAGAAAATTGTTTCTCAATTAAGGTGGATCAGTGGTTAGCATGGTGACATCACAGCAAGACCATCCCTGGTTCGAGTCTTGTTTCTGGTTCGACCCAGAATCAAGTTAATGAAAAACAGGAACTGATATCCTATTAGCCTGTCCAGTGACATATTCCACAAATAATAAAGTCTTTTATATCTTTTCTCTCAACAACATGTTTGAGTTCATGTAGTGTCATCTGGTCCAAAGCCTGTTTTCTATAAAGTTCATGTCCTCTTTAATCCAGGGCAGTTTAGAGTCTGCCTGCAATTTTTATGAAAGCAATGTTTGCCAGAGAGATAATTTATAGCTAATAGCCAAAGCCAGCTATAGCCATGTTTGCTTGAGTTTCCTCTGGGTGCTCCAGTTTCCCCACACAAACCAAAGACATGCAGTGTAAGCGAATCAGAAAAAGGAAATTGGCTAAAGTGAGTGTGTTTGAATGAGAGAGTGTGTAGGTGTTTCCCAGCAGTAGGGGTTGTATGAGTCTCCAATAGTATTTGACTGCAGACTTGCATATGCAAGCGCACTCTTAGGGCTGGGTTGGCCATTAAATGATGAGCAAATGAGAAGCGTCTTGAAGGGGGCTGGACTATCAGATAGTAGAGAGCATTTGATTGGTGAGAAGATTTGATGAGAAACTGAAGTATGAGGTGATGTCAAATTTATCAATTTAGTCGGAAGTTACAAATTGCAAGGGAAGTTTGTATCTGCTAAATGTGAATGTTGTCACTGTTTTGGAGCACACTAGCTTATACACATCCCTAAGACATACTGATAATAACATCTAAAACAGTTTATTTTAATTTCACAGGAACTTTAACAACTTTTTTATAATCCTTATTAGTGCTGTTAATCAATTTATTTTACACAAAGCAACATACAATCATGCCATTTCAGTCATTAAAACAAGTATTGCATAATTGGTCTTTTCATATGATAAATTGATCAAATATGATAATTTTACATGTAAAAACACTTTAAAAAGGAATAGTTCACCACAAAACTAAAATTTTGTCATTATTTACCCACCCTTTACTTGTTTCAAACCTTGTTTAAAAAAGATATTTTGAAGAAAGCTGAAAACATGTAACCATTGATGGCATAGTGTTTATTTTACCTATTATGTACTGTAAGTCAATGATTACAGGTTTTCAGCTTTTCTTCAAAATATCTTTTTTGTGTTCAACAGAAGAAAGAGACACATAAGTCTTTGGAACTACTTGAGGGTGAGTAAATAGTGAGTAAATCTTCATTTTGGGGTGAACTATGACTTCAATAACTTTTGATGTTCTACAATTTATGGTAAAGGAGTTTAAATGTATAAAATAATGTACAGACATTTTAAAACGATCTAAGTTTTGTATTAAAAACTGCACTAATTGTAAATGAAGGCAGTATTTTTACTGCATATTTTTACTGATTTCACACATTCATGTAAAAACATTTTTTTACTGATAACCAGCCTTATGTAAAATGTTACATAGTTTAATTTTGGGACCAGAGACAGCTGTAAAAGATGCTTTTTTCAAAGTTAATGGGAAATCAGAAGTGCTACAAGATTTTTCATGAACATACAAGACAGAATATTGCATATCAGGACATTAACAGCAACAATCTGAGTTGTAAGCTGCTCTCATCCACATGGGACTTAATAAAATGCAAAGTGATAAGAGGACTGTGGAAGCAGATTTCATTTGTGTGCCTCCTGCTGCTGTAGACGTCCCTCTTCCCCCCCTCTCCACAATGGCTGCGAGCCAAAGACCTCCAATTGCTCCATGGGAGGAAGTGCTTTATCTGGATGGTCCCTCTCAGCTACACATACAAATGAGCCTAAATCCCTAATAAATGGTGTTCTCACTTCAATAGTTCTATATAAAGAATAGTATTGTTACCAGTGTTACTATATCAATGACTAAGTTTAGTAATGAATTCAATCATTAAATTAGCTAAATCTTTAAATATACATGTTCTTTTTAAACAAGGAATGGAATGAAGTCTTTTTTTAGATATTGTTACTGCCTGCTGAGTACAATTTTATTCAAACCCATAGCGTTAAGCCTTTGATTTTATTTCCCTTTGTACAATAAAACGGCTCCATTTCTCAGTTCAAATATTTATTATTTCAATAAATAAATGAAAAACAAAAGAGGATGAAGAGAATATATTTATTTTAAATGAGTTTTTACATAAGCAGATAATGCTCTGTGGTAAGAGAATTTGGTAAAACTTTACTTGAAGGGGATGTTCATAAGATTGTCATGAATCTGTTATAATCATGGCATAACACGCATCATGAATATGAATGATATTTCATGCATAATGACAACTGTCATTAAGTGGCATTCACTCAGTTATGTCATTTTAAATGCAAAGGTGACATTATTTGAAATGTCTTTGTTATGACAACTTGACATAAACAAATGCATGGCAACCTGTTTTGTCTTGACATTCCCAAGACAATGTAACTTGTCATAAATCTGTCATAAACATGACATGTCATGAATTTCATAACAGTGTCATTAATGTTTTTCTTGACCTCAACTACAGTTACAAATTGAACGTGTCATTAAAATGTCATTAAATATAAATAGAAAATTGGCTGTCAAGTGGTATAGTGGCTCAGTGGTTAGCATGGTGACCTCACAGCAAGACCATCCCTGGTTCGACTCTTGTTTCTGGTTCGACCCAGAACGAAGTTCATAAAAAAACAGAAACTGATATCCCACTAGACTGTCCAGTGACTTATTTCCACAAATATCAAAGTCTTTTTCATGTCTTTTTCTGAAGCTTCTCTTAACATGTTTGAGTTCATGTAGTGTCATCTGGTCCAAAAGTCTGTTCTCTATAAAGTTCATGTCCTCTTTAATCCAGGACAGTTTAGAGTCTGCCTGAAATTTTTATGAAAGCAATGTGTGCCAGAGAGCTAATTTAGCTAATAGCCATAGCCAGCTATAGCCATAGCCAGCTATGTTCAGATGACCATATGTCTTTGTCTTGACATTACCAAGACAATATAACTTGTCATAAATCTGTCATAAACATGACTGTCGTGAAGCCATTATAGTTGTGTTATGATTATTATAAGTGTCATTAATATTTTTCTTGACCTCAACTTCAGATACAAATTGAACTTGCCATTGAAATGTCATTAAATATTAATGACACTGTTCTAAAATTATTTGACAGAGTAATGACACATTTAATGAGAAAATTGTGAAACAATGAGACACAATTATAAAATTATAAAGGCTTCATGACAATCATGTTTATGACAGATGTGTAACAAGTTAGGTTATCTTGGTAATGTCAAATTCATTCATTTTGGCTTAGTCCCTTTATTAATCTGGGGTCGCCACAGCGGAATGAACCGCCAACTTATCCAGCGTATGTTCCACGCAGCGGATGCCCTTCCAGCTGCAATCCATCACTGGGAAACATCCACACACACTCACATCCACACACACACACCATCACACACATACACTACGGCCAATTTAGCTTACCCAATTCACTTATAGCGCATGTCTTTGGACTTGTGGGGGAAACCGGAGCACCCGGAGGAAACCCACGCCAACACGGGGAGAACATGCAAACTCAACACAGAAATGCCAACTGACCCAGCCGAGGCTCAAACCAGCGACCTTCTTGCTGTGAGGCGATTGTGCTACCCACTGCGCCACCGTGAGGCCTGTAATGTCAAATTGTCATGACAAAGACAACTCATGATGTTAAATTGTGAGGTCTCTTTTTAATTTGTAAACCACATCTTGGGCCTCTATTCACTAAGCTGTGACCTAGTTTTGCAGAGGACTTTAGCAGGTGCTTCTGAAAAAGATTCTGCAAACATCACAAGCTAGATTCTGCTCATACACAGTGCGTGAGACTTCAGCATGGGAGTTATATTACCTGAATCCACACTGGCTCCATGGTCGGTCCAGGGGAAAATAGGTTTTCCAGCTGTCCGGTCCTTTCATAAGTGAATATTGTCCCTGCAGCCTTATACTCGCCATTCCACTGAATTGTCCAGCCACCATTCAGGAAATATTTTTCAGGGTCATTACTGCGTAAAGCCAAGTAGTTCCCAGCCTCTGCAACTTCCTCAATACGGATGCCACGTGCTCCTTCCGGAATTAAACCTATGTCGACATAGCCTGGGAGAAGAACAAAAAAACTCTGCTTATTCAAACAAATGAGCTGAAAAGAAAACAAATGCATAATGTTATATTTACAATGTGGAAGTTAAATTTAGTACAATATAAACTGAAACTCATTTCACGAACCGAGTCCTTCACTGTCCTCAAAGGTCTTCCTGACAGTCTCACATGTAGATCCATTTCCAAGGCAAACTCCACACTGATCCTCAACGGCATCTGAGTCGATCTCATAATCGCAGCCTAAATACTAACATTAACAGATCATATAAGTCACCTGCATTTATAATATTTACATGACTGCCCCTTCCACTTAATCCTACCCCTATCCTTCCTACGTAAAGAGGTGGGGTTTCCTAATTCCCTTTTCTTGGCATGTAGGGGTAAGGGGAAATGTTGTATAGCCCTTAAAGGGAAGATTTTGCAGGACCGCACTACAAGGGGTATGAGAAATTTCCCTGAGTACACCAGCTATAGCAGCAACATGGCTGCAAAAGCAAGCAAGGATACCCACAACAATAAAAAATGGCATTAATAAGATTTTTTACTACAAAAAAAATCAGATTTATTAGATTCATATTAATGTTAATGTGTTGTTCATGATCTTCAAAGAAACATTTAAAACGATAGTCCCTTAATAATAAACACTGCTAAATATTCCACAACATATTTTCAATCCTGATAACTTTCCCTGATGACTTGACAGAATATGCCAGTTTGTAAGAATTTTTACTACAAAAAATATCTGATTTATTAGATTCATAGTGGTGTTAATGTGTTCATGACCTTCAAAGAAACATTTAAAAGTATAGTCCCTTAAAATAAACACTGCAGAATTTTCCACAACATATTTTAAATCCTAGTAACGTTACCTGATGACTTGACAGAAGTCTGGTGGGAGCTTTTTGCAGCACATCTGGCATAATATGAGTATGCATATGAGAACTGATAAAGCACAGACAAATTGTAAATACATAGTAGGCCTACAGTTTTGTGATTCTTGCAATATGATCCACTAGTCATAACAGGGAGGCCTGAGGGAAACTGAATTTTCAAGCTTTTCACGCTGAAAAGGAACAGCATTAATATGAATGCGCTCTTTTGTAAACTTTGCGAGCGAATATTCTGTTAAATGTGCTTGCACCTTCTATGATTACCGTAGATGACATGACGTATGAGCTATCGACAATATATGATGACGTGTACATGCATAGTTGTGGTGTCCCATTTCATTAATTCATTTATTTTCCTTCGGCTTAGTCTCTATTTCAGAAGTCGCCCGGCATATGTTTTACGCATCGGATGCCCTTTTAGCTGAAACCCAGTACTGAGAAACACCCATACACTCTCACATTCACACACACACTTGTACACTACAATCAATTTAGTCTATTCAATTCACCTATAGTGCATCTATTTGGACTGTGGGGGAAACCGGAGCACCCGGAGAAAACCTACGCGAACACAGGTAGAACATGAAAACTCTACACTGAAATGCCAACTGACCCAGCCGGGACTCGAACCAGCAACCTTCTTGCTGTGAGGCGACAGTGCTAACCCCTGAGCCACCAGGCCGCACATTTCTTAGAGGAATATTTCCATCCCAGCCCCTTCACACCCTGTTTCAAGTAGCAGAGGTATAAAACAGAATTGGATTGGTCCATAGACTGTTTCAAAGCCAAAAAACAATAATAATAATTCTGCAAGCTTTGTCATACAGTATATGAGACATGTTAGATTTCTGCTGCAAAGAGCTATACAAAGGACAATTCTTCTGAATTAGAGTTATTTTTCAGCTTGAGTCAGTTCAATGTTGAATATATTCAGTAAAAAAAAAAATAGGGTCTTTTTACAATTCTCCTAGAATTAAACATTTGAGTTTTACCATTTTTTTTAAACCCATTCAGCCGTTCTCTGGGTCTGGTTAAAGCACTTTTAGCTTAACTTAGCATACAGTAGACCACTGAATCAGAGAAAATTTCGAAGCTATGGCTACAGCAGGCACAATGATATTTTGCAGATTCTAACTGGCAGTGCAAGTGTAAGGCTTAGTGCTGGGAACAATTTTCAGATGTTGCGTAATATGTTTATTCCTTGCTTATTACACCAGAATGAGAGTATAGTTTCTAGAAAAAAAAGCAACTTTTCATTTTCTGTGAGTCAGTGCAAGCTGTAGAGCATCTCTACGGAAGACAGTAGTATAATCCAGCTAAATATTAAAGTTTTTTTGTTATCTTCCAAGTTTATCTTTTCCAGTTAATTTTTTTATCATTCTTATTTGACAATATCCATGGGGTTTGGTAAAGCAAGTTACCGTATTTGCTTCACCATTTCTAATATTGAGGGTAAAGGATTTAAACAAAACCTTAATTATAAGAATTTCAATTCAGTGTACAACTTATAGTGCACTGTTTATATTACATATGCTACTGATCCTTCAGATGGCAGATTCTTTGGAGTTTGTAGACCTGAGTGGGTTTGTTAAAAAATACTGGACTGGTGTGAGGTTAAGTAAATGGTAAAAGATTTAATTTTGTGGTGAACTACTGGAGATTTCTTGATACTTTCTACTGTAGAAGGGCTTTCAAATCATAAGATTTTCCAGAAGTTTCCAAAAACACATCCCAATAATAACTATTCTGCCAACTCTAATCTGTCATTGTTCAGTGTAAATTTTTTTAATTATGCCAATAGTGTAAAATACTTGAGTAATTTTACTTGGTTACTATACCGCTGCATTTATTTTTTATATAGTTTGTTTTTTGGCAACAAGATGAACATAACATCTCTGATCTCTTCCTTACAATTGCAATTAAAAGTGGTTTTATGCAATATTGGATGATAAAGTACTGGGTATATGTCGTATACCTAAGATATCATGTCAACAACACTATCTATGCATTAATTTCATATAGTTTCAGAGGAGTTTGTAGTCTACTAAATATTTAACTACATTACATAAGAAAGAGCTATTTAGGAATAATAATGTAAAAAGAAATCAGCCTGGGGTCATTCAGAAATTTATTTAAACACTTTTTGGGAAGAGTGGAATATTGTTTGTTGACATGTTATCATGTTTTCACATCCCACTGTTTTCTTGACACGTTTGTGGTATTATTTCACAGTCAACTGAAATAGCTGGCAGACTGTCATTGACTTAAAATAAAAGTGACAAGCATAAACGTACAAGGACACACTGAGGATGAGCAAAGAGGTCAAAGCCATTACCAACCTTGCAAATGCCGTTAACACATATGTCGCGACTCTGGCTGCCCTCGTAACACTGTGTCCCGTCGATGACCGTATCCAGCATCCTTTCTGAGAAATGCTCATTCATGGGTCGGCAGTGCAGCTCGCATGGATTAACTGAAATGACACAAATATAACATTGTGATAAATTCTAATTAAAGGGCTCTGCAAAAAAGGCAGACAACTGGCACATCTCAACATGTAGTACCTCTGTTGTTTACATGTATCCATTTATAAAACTTCCCCTTATAAGGGACTGTGTTGAAGCGGCTGCACTGCATGTGTCTGAAGCTAGGCTGGTCCACAGGGCAGGGCTCATGGTTACAGGTTCGATATCTTTGACGTTCTCCGAGACAGTAGCTTCCTCCATACTTGGGTCTAAAAAGATATGCATGAAAATGTTCAACAAGTCATTCAGAATCTGTATAGACTAGACTGAAATGGTTATAAAAGGAAAAAATGTCTTCGAGACATTAAGAACATCTCCTTTTTGATACAGGCTACATATGTATAATTGAAAATTATTTGGAGTGGTGTCAATAATTTGAGTGGGGTCAAGAGTGTACTGTTCTGAACGGTTGTTGGGGCATATCTATGCTGTTGCTCAGACAATTGGTGTACATTTTAAAGGAATTGTTGGCCCAAACATTAAAACTCTTATTTCTTTCTTTCTTCTGTGAAATGTAAAAGGAACTATTTGAAAAATGTTTCAGCTCTTCTTGTCCATTAGATGCAAGCCAATGACCTTCAGATTTTCAAAGTTATCCTTGTGACAAGCAAGCACTGATGTTTGAGGTTACTATTTATGTTATATTTGATTAAGGCCCTGTGTACGTGATTAGATCCATGGTTTTATTATGAGAGTGAATAGCCGCTTAAATTTCATTCATTCTGGAAGAAACCACTAGATTTGTATGGCTGACTTTTACACTTTCTTTTTGGAGTTTGAGTGTGTTTGTGAATTGGAGTTGGAGTGTGTGTTGTGGAGTGGAGTTCAGTGCGTTTGTTAAAAATATTCTATAACAGTAGAAAACTACTGTCACGGATCACAGAAGGCAGAGACAAAAGTATCGTTCACACAGTGTTTATTAAAACACAAGTTAGTCTTCGCACCGAGGTGCTAGCAATCAGTACAATGCAGAGTCAATAGGGTCATTAGAATCACTTCCCTTGAGTAGAGCAAGCCGATGACAGGGGTTAGTCTCTGGGTACCAAGCGTGGTAGATAGCCTTGGCAGATGAACGGGATGAGCAGACGGAGAGAGTTGCGATCGTGTGAAGATGATACCAGACAATGAGTGAACGGAGTGGGTGAGTCTATATAGTGTGGTGGTGATGACTGGAGCAGGTGAGTGTGATGAGTGCACAGGTGTGTGTGATTAGTAAGCGGGTGACTGAGTGCGTTGTGTAGTGGCTGGAGAGTGTGAATGGTGATCAGGGCTGATAGAACGTGCAGGGTGTGTGACAACTACTAGTTAACTATGTTTAGAGTACACGAAGAACAATTGCAGTATTCTAGTGACCCAGTGGTTAGAGAGTCAGACTTGTTATCCAAATGGTCCCTCCTTTACAAATTAATTATTTGCTACAACCCTTACAAAAGTAAACTACAAGTATACTATTGAATTTACTAACAGTACAAATGAAAAAAATATTTGTGGACTACTTGTGCATTTAAAGGTTACTGCTGTTACAATTACTGTACAGTTAAAAGTATACTTTTATATACTAAAAAGTGGGCCACTTTAGTCCCAAGCAGTATTCAAGTAGTATACTTGTATACTACTAGATGTTAGTATACATGAAGTATACTTAAAAATATACTTTAATATTACTTAATTATACTTCATAATATGAAGTTAAAGCATTTTTTAAGGGTCAGTATAATCAAACACGTGTCTCCTATATATATATATATATATTTTTTTTTTTTTGCTAGGTTACTTAATTTAATACTTAACTACAATTTAAAGCTTTTAAATTAGCATTTTTTGCCAGATACCTAAAAAAGTCAAATCTTTGAGTAAAATCTTCACTTAGTATCTGTACATTCACCAAAATACACATATTTAATATATATTTTAAACATCTGACCATGTCCTAAACTCACACCATTGACTGAGCCATAAATTGACATGTTGCTCAAACTGATCTTGTTTAACAGGATAGTTTACCACAAAATAACATTCTATCATTTATTCGCCATTTACTTCTTTCCAAGCTTTATACATTTCTTTATTCTGTTAAATAAAAAATAAGATTTTTTGAAAAATGTTGAAAACCTGTAATGTCTGCCTTCCGTAGTATTTCTTTTTCCTACTATAAATGTCAGTGGTTAAAGGTTTTTAACTTTTTTTCAAAATATCTTCTTTTGTGTTCAACAGAAGAAAGAAACTCAAAGGTAAGTAAATATTTATTTTTGGTTGAATTATGCCATTTAAAGCATTTCTTACTTACAATCTTTGTGAAGTCCAAGTTTCAGATACAAGACTTGGGCTAGAGATATTCCTGGGCTAAATTTTTAGGCATGTTTGAGTTGTCTGGGAATAGCTTCCAGTGACATATCTTAGATATCTTAGCCAGAAGAATTGTCAGTATACTTCAAATGTGTTAATAATTAGTTGTTCTTGCACAATAACCTGGAATAGGAGTACATATTTTAGTATTCTATGATAAGACAAAGAGGGAAGTGGTGGAAAACAGAGGATTTTCCCCACATCCTTAAAAAGTTCTTCTGAAATATGATGCAGATGTTGCACATCCACATGCTTTTCATCAATTACAACATTTCAAAGATGAATTCACATGTTGGCCACAATCTGGTTCTATAACCATTTCCATCTTTGAAAACTTGCTTCGAGTGCAAATTATCTGCCAGGACAGAGAACAGCAATCCAAGTGAAAAGCAATGTAATGGTTATACTTCACAAACTCTGAACATTTGGGCCAGAGACAGTGACTTTTTTATTATTCTCGTGTGGCTCTCCAATACTGTATGGCTTCAGAATATCTCAGAATGTAACAATTTGTCAGAACCGCAAAGACACACTAAGGTCATTGATGATATAAGTGATAATCATACTGTATGTCTGAAATAATTACTGCAAAACATTCTACTGACTTCACTTATGAAAAATAAATGTATTCCAGTGTGCTCTGGGTATATGTCTTTTAAACTAACAATAAAAAGTATGCTTTCAGTTGACTTATTTTAAGTACTTTTTTTAAAATATACTAAAATATATTGTAGGTACTTCTCAGAAATAGACTTAAAATTGTACTTAAGTATGCTTGACTTGTACTGACAGAAACTTCTTAGTGTATTTTGCCTAAGCCTGTTCATTGACATATACTGTACCTAAAATTATAAATATGTATTCTAAGTATATTTGGCTTGTAGTTGTTTTTACTCTTTTGATTAAGTGGCCTATTCATCTTTATACACATAATATTAATTACCCCTCAGTTTAAGGCTTAAGGCTAGTTCTTGGCTAAATTGTATGTCTGAGGTGTCTAAACTGGGAATAACTTGCACTTTAATTTAGTATGCATGTATGTATATACACACACACACACGCACAATATATACCTGTGAAACTTCATAACATGCCTGATTAGTGATAATAAAGTGTACTTTTTTTGTATTACAGGTACATTATGTCACGCACTCGCTGGGTAACATGAAGCACAGCAACGCGGGATATAACAAAACACGTGTTTATTTACAAACACTTACGGAATACAGGCATTGGATGAGACAGGACACGTAGACTGGACATCAAGGTGTAGACAATACAATATACCGGACAACGAAGGACACAAACAGAGGGGTATAAATACAAGGGGATGATAATTAACTAAGAAGACACAGGGGATAAACAGGTGAAACTAATGAACACTAACGATGACGGGAAACAGAACAAAGGGAGCACATGACAACAACAAAAGCACATGGACACGACAGAACACTGACACATTACAAATAAATTCTGAGGGTCTTTAAAAATCCCACAGCAATATACCATAAATGTACTATTTCTGAGTAAAAATATGGTCTGAAATAACTTCAGCTTATTCTATTATTGCACACTTTGTCTTCAGTAACAAATTATCACTAGTAAAACAAATAAAATGCTAAGTACACTTATAAAACAACAAAATGAATTATTTATTAAAAGTATTTGACAAGTAAAAAACTTAAATGTGGACAACACAATAACATAATTTAATAGTACACTTTTATACTTTTACATACTAATAAGTAAGCCAATTTAGTCCCAAGCAGTATTCAAGAAGTACACTTGTAAGTATACAATACTACAAGTACATAGAACTTTCTACATGAAGTACATTTAAATATATACTTTAACATTACTTGAGTATACTTTAGTAAAATGAATATAAAATATGACCCATTGCCTTAAGGGATTCTGATGAGAAATGCAAGAAGTTCATAAGTTTCCTTATCAACCATAAACATGTTAGTAAATTCCCAAACTAAAAATATCAATTTTCATGGTTCTTGTGGCTTATCATGATAAAGTGAGCACTGTAAGTCTGTGTTTGTGTGTGTGGTGGGTTTTTTTTTTTTGGCTGAAACTGAGGAAACCAGTGAACTCACACAGGGTTTATGCAGTCCCTCTGGGCATTCTGAACGCCTGTGCCGCAGGTCCTGGAGCAGTCAGACCAATCACTCCATGAAGCCCAGCCTCCGTGCACACTTTCAGGCTGGGTGCCTTTTGTCACACACTCTCCATCAAAACACCACTGACAAAAAACATACAAAAAAAAACCAACCAAGGCTTTCAGTTAGTCAGAGTACATACAATTGGGTAGAACTATCTAACATCCACTAAAATGGAAAGCTAAATGAAAGGCTGTCTTGCCTTGCCCTCTCCACACTTGGTCCCATCAACAGCGCCATCCAGTCTGGAGTGGCAGGTTGAGCCCACTGTGCACCACAGGGTGCTGCAGATGTTCTGAAGAGTAAAAACATTAAAGAATAACCTCAAAGAAGTTTTAGAAGTCTCTTTAGTCCTTATCTGTTTTCTTTTTTGTTCAACTTTTATAGCAGTTTAACAAAAGTTTTTGTTTGCTTTTTCACTTTGACGCTTTATGGTTCGGGCCTCATTTATGAAACACAAGCAGAATTGAAAAAGAATCTTTTAACAAGATGTACATACAGTAACTCTCAGGTGTCTCCAGAATGTGTCTACATTCAATCTCAAATCTCCCGACAGATCATTTATGCTGTAAAATCCCCTTTTTGGTGGACACTGCTTTTGTGTGTCTCTTAATGGGATAAGGATATGAAAATTCTGTCATCATTTGTCATCTGTCATCACTTATTCCAAACCTGTTTGGGTTTCTTTATTCTTTTGAACAAAAAAAGAAAGATATACTGAATATTGGTGAAAAAACAGCATTATATTGTGCTATGTTTTGGTACTGTATCTTGCTTTGTGTCCAACAGAAGGAAGAATCATAAAAGTTTAGAACCATTTGAGTTCACATAAATGATGAGGAAATTTTCGTTTTTAAAGTGAAGAGTCCTTTTAATTCAAAAGAGCAGAAACATTCTGTCATCATTCTGTCACCCACATTCCACTAGTTCCAAACCTATTTGAGGTTCTTTTTTTTCTGTCAATTCTCTACCGACTTTCAACATTCTTCAAAATATCTTCTTTTGTGTTCAACAAAAGAAAGAAACTCAAAAAGGTTTGAAACCACTTAAGGGTTAGTAAATGTTCATTGGTTGGGTAAACCTTCGTTTAATTGAAAGATGACACAACCGTGTTTTAGAATTAAGGGGAAGAAACTGCTTCATTGTTCATTGAACACTTTCACTGAATAAATAATATATCATGCAGTTGTAATTCATGGCGAGAGACTATGCTAACTGCGATCATCCTGCACAAATACAAATGACTGCAATTCATTCATTATTATGGCCTATTAAGCTCCTTCTTACAAAATGTCTCAGATATCCCCAGAATGTTGCAGATTTTTTAGCTTGTTTACTGCAGTCTTCAGTGTCACATGGTCATTTACAAGTTTTACAATTTTGTTAGAGTCCTAAATTAGGACCAATTATTAATGGTGCTCCATCAATAATATGATTCTTATGAATATCAGTGTTGAAAATGCTGATATTCATATTTTTCTGTTTCACATTTTTGTGAAAAATGTTTACATTTTTATTTTCTGGACTATTTGATGAATAGAAAGTTTAAAATGATACCGTTGAATGGTAATACATCACAGCTTTCACCGAAATATTAGCACAACTACACACTGGAAAAAAAATGCTGAGATCCATAAATACGATTTGTGTTGGGACAACATAAAGAAATTAAGTTAACTTATTAGTTTTTACAATTTTAAGTGGATTGAACATAAAACAATTAAGTTTACCGCCATAAAACTCAAGAATTGTAGTAACAAACAGCAAACAATTTTTTGAGTGTATTCAGCATTGATACAGTATTAATCACAAAAATGTCTATTGAGCTTATTAGTAAGATATTATTAGTAAGATAACAGAAGGATCACACATTGTAAAAAAGTATATTAGTATTAGTAACAATCAATGACCTATTTTTCACATTTGTTTTAAAATTGTAAACAACAACAATAATAATAAATTATAAAAGTTTTAAAGTTAATCCCATTTCAACCTGTTTTTGTTTAAATTATCAATGTAATTTAAGTTCAAATGACTCATAAAGAAAATTTCCGGGCCCGGGTTGCGGGGGCAGCAGTCTCAGGAGAGAACCCCAGACTTCCCTCTCCCCAGTAACTTCCTCCAGCTCCTCCGGGGGGATCCCGAGGCATTCCCAGGCCAGCCAAGAAACATAGTCCCTCCAGCGTGTCCTGGGTCTTCCCCGCGGCCTCCTCCCGGTGGGACATGCCTGGAACACCTCCTAAGGTAGGCGTCCAGGAGGCATCCGAAACAGATGCCCGAGCCACCTCAGCTGACTTCTCTCGATGTGGAGGAGCAGCGGCTCTACTCCGAGCTCCTCCCGGGTGACAGAGCTCCTCACCCTATCTATAAGGGTGCGCCCTGCCGCCCTGCAAAGGAAACTCATTTCGGCCACTTGTATCTGAAATCTTGTCCTTTCGGTCATGACCCAAAGCTCATGACCATAGGTGAGAGTAGGAAAATTCAACTGGTAAATTGAGAGCTTTGCCTTTTCGGCTCTACTGCTGCCACTGCACAAATCCGCCTGTCAATCTCACATTCCATCCTTCCCTCACTCGTGAACAAAAACCCCCCAAAAATATATATATATATATATATATATATTTAAAGTGCATGGCACTATATTATGAGACAATTTCAATAGCATTTTAGTTTAAGTAGTATTCAAATAAATAATATGAAACAAAGTAGTGATTCCTGTAGTGATTCTACAAATCTTAATAATCCCCAGCTTTGACAAGTAATGCACAATATATAAGTTTCATGAAAGATCCTTATTGTATTTGTTAATTATTATTATTATAATTGTTGTTGTTTTGTATTTAAACAATAATTACGCAAGCTACAGGATCATTTTATGCATATATTGGCTTTAAAACATTATAGCAATTTCAGTGTCACACAAACGTCATAGTGAAATGTCATAGTTTTTAGTGGCATACTGAAAAATCAGACATGCCTGAACTTATTTACTGTAAATAGCATTCGATATTCTCCAATATTTCTAGGCAACAGCAAACCTTGCATTTGTGTTATATACCAGACACAATCATTCATAGCATTTCTAAACCCCTGCAATTTATTCTGGTGTCATTTCTTGAACTGTAACAGCCCTGATAAGTAAACTGAAGGCTTTATCGGTGTCCAAACAACCGAGTGGCAACACTTTTGCTGTGCCCGTGACATTTGGCCAGTAATTGAAAGATGCCCAGTATCTTCCAACAGCTGCTGCACAAAGAGCACATCTCCAACAATCCTGCAATCTGATGCCCTTTTCCCTATTTTAAGTCTGCAAGATGCTAAACATGAACAAGATATCCAGCTTTTTTCCCGTCATTGTTTAACTAAAAAAAAAATCGATTTTGAAGTAAAATGGTTTATAAAGTTTATAAAGTACTTCTTCAACGTAAAACATAATATACTGATGATGTGAGATTTTCCTCTAAAACAGCTGGGAATCAGAAGGTACTGATGGAACTAAAAAACTCAGACTTCCTCTGGGATGGAAAGTGTGTGTGTGGTCTCAGCAGACGCTTGAACTAATAGGGGGTTTTGTTGTACTGTTCACAATATAACAGTGAGAAACCCCAAACAGCCTGTGGGCCTGGAAGTGAGCTGCTTAATGGGATACTTTTATAATGAGATAAAAACCCATAAAAAACATTCCAATAGACTTCTTTGTTGAAAAGACCATCATGGGCGCACAGAATGCAAAGGAACTCTAATATCTGAACTTTGTCTTATATATTTATTTTTATTAGGTTACAATATTGCCTACATTCATTTTACAATTCCCAGCAGATGTTTGGTTCTGAATGTCTTTCTTCATATGTATTTCATAAATCGATAATTTAAGAAAGCTGCACTTGTATACACTTCTGACCCATTTATAGCAGTCGTTTGACATCAGACAGCTGTCTGCACGGGGAAACAGAGGTATTTCTGGGTTTGAGGGGAAAAAAAAAGCTTACATCTACGTCGTCACAGAGCAGTGAACTGGATCCGTACTGCAGCTTGCACTGATGAGCAGCGCTGTACAGGACACCAGGGGGAGCAGAGTGAAGATCCAGCTCGTTTCTGACAGGAGGGTCATCCAGACACCAGCCCCAACCTCGACTGCGTAGAACAAAACAAAAACACAGCAAACACTCAGGCAAAACTTTCGTGTTTGGTATAATTCCAGAATTCTAAATAGCGGCCATAGCGGTCATTCTGACTACTTTGTAATGAATTGAAATTGTCACATCATATTTACATTACACTAAAGGTTTTAAAATTAAGCTTTAATAATATTTTATGAAATCATCACTCTAAAAATATGATATTTGTTGTAATATAGCCTATAAATGAGTAAAAGTTACTAGACTGTTCTCAAAGGCACATACAGCTGAAGTCAAAATTATTAGCCCTCATGTGATTTTTTTTTTTTTTGCAAATGATGTTTAAGAGAGCAAGGAATTTTTCACAGCATTTCCTATAAAAAAAAAATCTGGAGAAAGACTTATTTGTTTTATTTCGGCTAGAATAAAAGCAGTTTTATTATTTTATTTTTTAAACCATTTAAGCTTAATATTATTGGCCCCCTTTAGCAAATTTTGTTTTTTGGATTGTCTACAGAACAAACCATCATTATACAATGCATTTAAACTGAATACTAATATCTTGAAAAAATGTACATTCATTCATTTTCATTTCGGCTTAGTCCCTTCATTAATCTGGGGTCGCCACAGCGAAATGAACTGCCAACTTATCCAGCATATGTTTTATGCAGCGAATGCCCTTCCAGCTGCAACCCATCACTGGGAAACATCATACACACCCACTCACACTCATACACTATGGACAATTTAGCTTACCCAATTCACCTATACCGCATGTCTTTGGACTTGTGGGAGAAACCGGAGCACCCGGAGGAAACCCACGCAAACACGGGGAGAACATGCAAACTCCACACAGAAACGCCAACTGACCCAGCCGGGGCTCGAACCAGCGACCTTCTTGCTGTGAGGCAATTGTGCTACTCACTGCGCCACCGTGCTGCCCATCTTGAAAAATATCTAGTAATATATTATGTACTGTCATCATGACAAAGATAAAAGAAATCAGTTATTAGAAATTAGTTATTAAAACTAATAATGTGTTAAAGAACTTTTAAACATTGAACATAAACTGGGAAAAATAAATATGCACAGTGTCACGGATCACAGAAGGTAGAGACAAGGATATCTTTTCACACAGTGTTTATTAAACACAAGTATATCTTCGCACCGAGCGGTGCATGCAAACAGTTCAATATAGTCACTTCCCTTAAGTAGAGCAAGCCGATGACAGGGGTTAGTCTCTGGGTAAGATGAGTCACGGATAGCCTTGGCGGATGATCCAGATGAGCAGACAGAGAGAGTTGCGACCAAGTGAAGAAGATACCGGACAATGACTGAAAGGAGTGCGTGGGTTATATGGAGTGGTGGTGATGACAGGAGCAGGTGCATGTGATGAGTGCGCAGGTGAGCGTGATTAGTAATCTGGTGAGTGAGTGCGTTGTGTAGTGGCTGGAGAGTGTGACTGGTGATCGGGGCTGACAGAACGTGCAGGAGGTGTGACACACAGGGGCTAATAATTTAGGAGAAGTTATGTTTTTTATTATAAAGTTATAGTTTTGTTACCTGAAAGTTGCGAGGCCTGCATATCCAAAGACACATGAAATAGTAGGGGACGCTGAAATATGAGGTCAATTTGCCCTTTATGCCCATTCAGATTAGAAATACTCAGAAATGCAATCCTCTTTACTTACTCACTCACACTCACTTTACTTTAGCTCATTCCCTGTTTATCAGGGGTCTCCACAGCAGAATGAACTGCCAATTACTCTGGCAATTGTTTTACAGATTGGATGCCCTTCCTACCACAACTCAGCACTGAGACAACACTCACACACTCTCTCATTCACAGTCACACACTATGGCCAATTTCATTTATACAAATTACCTATGTCTTTGGACTGTGGGGGAAACCAGAGCTCTAGGAGGAAAGGCACGCAGAAAATGGGGAGAAAATGTAAAGACTTTCTGGTCCAACTGGGACTCGAACCAGCGACCTTTCCAACCATGCTAACCAACTAGCTACTGTGCTGCCCCAGAACTCTTTTGTGTTTTGTAATTTTAATAAAATAACAATGTTAGAATAAAATATACACATATTTAAGAAAAGCCAGGGCACTATAGTAGTAGGCTACTATGGGTTTTATTTGACCAAACTTATTAAAATACAAAAATGATCAACTTTCAAAATGACTGCCCTTGTAGTTATAGTGTTAAAGTCTGTGTGAAATCTAAATTTGGAACGTTTATTTAGCTAGCGCACATTGTTATTCTTTAGATAAACAATTAATCCTTGCAAGTTAATCTATTGACTTTATTTTTGTTTGTTTTGGTAATCTTCAATCTGACCATTTGCTTCTGCATTTAAAGTGGTGGCCATACTCTGTTGAGGTCAGTTTGAAGACTTCAGCCACAACATTCTTAACCATGACCCCCTTACTGTCTATTTGCTATAAATGAATGATGCACAAAAAGACCCACCTCTTACTTAATATTCAGTTTCAATTGGAAGTACATCAACATACTGAAATAAAAGTTTAAGCAACTTCTGGTTCAGACATTAAGGCTTTCATAGAGTAGATCTAGTATTTGTTGCATAGTTTTGCATTATTTACTGTTTATCTCTGCATATATATATATATATATATATATTCTTTTTTTTTTTTTTACATTCATGAAATCTCTTCTCTGGCAATGCGTTTTATAGTCTGCGGAAATGACATTCGCATTGACAGCAGCAAACCTCAACGGTCTAACAATCCAATCATTTTTTTAAACAGTTCACAATTATAAATATGTATATTGTTAATTATGTTATATATTACATTTCATCTTATACTTTTTCATCCTATAAAGTAAAATAAAAGATGGTTTCTTTGAACATGACCTTGTAGGTTACACCTGGTTATTGGATTAATGGCTCTGTAATCTGCATCTGTATGAGGTGTTTATTTAGTTTAAACTAGCATTGCTCCGGGATCTGGGAAGGATATGTCTGCACCATATTTTTGACAAGAGTTAGGAATGCTTAGAAGAAGCATTGTGTGGAAACTCCTTATATGGAGATGTTTGAATGTGTTTTTATGGAAATGACCAATGTTTACATTAAATGACCAACATTTAATGCAAATCCATTTACTCCAAATTCACACATATTTAAATAAAGTTAAGAACAAAATTGTGCCCAAACACATATGTAAATAAAAAAAATAAATAAATGAATGAGAAGTTTGAATGTGTGAATGAGACCCACTCTTTCTGGAGGGCAAATGCCTTCCCTAGTTTTAATGATTGATAACAAAATCAAAAAAAAGTACACTTTAAATGAATGTTGGGTTGTTTCACACCGTATTTGGGTAAAATACAGACAAACCTATCAATTGGGTTGCATTTTAATTCAACTTTTAACCCATACATTTGGTTTCTCCATATTAAACCCGCATTTGGGTTGAAACAACACAGCATTGTTTAGAGAGTAGTCTACCTAAAAAAAAAAAAAAGAGAGAAAACAAATACATTATTGTTGGGACTTCCTCACTACTGTACTGTATATAGCAGAGATACAGAACAACCTACACAAACTTCCTGAAAGCATTCTGTGAAGACTTTTCCTTTGATGCTCTGATTCTTTGTTGTTTTGATATTGTGCCTTTGGTTCACACATTTAGAAAAGAGTGCACTGAATTTAGCCGTAACCCGTAATTTCACAGTGCAGTGAAAAAAAATTAACTTTTGAAATTTTTGCAAGTTGTTGCAACACAGGCTTATTGGAAATACGTCCCTCAGCCCACATTTTGTAAAATGTAACATACATTGATCCGTGTACATTTTGTTGTACGTTTCATTTGACAAATCCACCAGAGGGCACTGTTAACATTTCAGTGAATCTGAAACACATTACTTTTACATTTGTTTCAGATACAGGTCCTTCTTGGACACAACCTAAACCAATAGTGTTTTCAAAAGCAAATGCAAGAGAAAAGTACACTGCGACCACATAGTTTTGCTTTGATTTTACGTTGCTTTTATCTCTCTTGTGGAACTGTGCTTCGCTGGACTTGAACCTGAGTGCTCTGCATCACAAGTGCAACACTGTACAAAGTGAGCTACTGAGCAAACTGACCATGCCAGAAAAGTTGCCCAGATGGAGATAGACAGGTGAGGCAAACGTATTTGATTACAAATCATAGACACAGTTAAGTTGTTTTGTCAACATAGGCACATTCTGAAAACGTTGCCCTATATACGTTTCTGGAGATTGCAAATTATGTAGCCAGAAGTACGTATGGACTTGAGAGGAGGTGATAATGACAACGGGGTTCGAGTCCGGTAAAGAACGATTTCAGAAAGAAGGTAAGACAAAAACAAAATCCAAAAAATAAAATAAACAAGTAAATAAGAGGGTGAGAATGTGGTAAAATCTGAAAATGTGGTAAAAATCAGACGAGGGCTTTTCTTTTTCAGCATTGCTTTCGAAAATTGTTGGTTGGGTTTAGGTAAGTGGGTGGGCGGGTCAATCAATACAATTGGTTGGGTTTAGGGAGAGAGAAGGGTGGGTCAGTCGATCGGTCAGTCAGTCAGTCATTCAGTCAGTCAAACAGTCAGTCGACAGCTGCCTCTGGTGGGTTTAGGTGAGAACAGCAGGTGCGAATGGCACTCGCAAGAGAAATTTGAGATCTGAAAAAGCGTACACAGCGACCTCTGGTGGATTTGCGAAAACAAAAACTGCAAAAAAACGTACCTCCTGGGATGTATTTTGGCGGTCTCCAGAAATGTATATAGAGGTACGTTTTCAGAATGAGCCTAGGTTGTGTTTTGTGGTATTTATTTGATGTTGTGCAAACAACTGCACAAAAACGAACCCTTTATACATTGGTAATATGTCCCTGTAAATATCATTAGAGTGAAATAAAAATAAATGGTAGTCAAATGTATTTTTCAGTAAATGTTTTTACTTTTTCACAAAAATGTAGGCTGAAGTATGTATTTACAATGAGCCTCTGTTTTGGGTATACATCTACATAGCCAAACTTTCAAATCTGTCCAATGATGTCACTTTGTTGTGCATACCATATTCTCATGCGTGTTCTTATCTGTAAAGCATAAAGCTAGCTTAGAAAACTGAAGAAAAAAATAGCAAGAAACAGCATAATATTCTGTACTAACAATGTGCTGTAACACCATAAATCATGATTGGATATTTTAACCAACAGTGACTATTATGAAGATATTTTTATAGTTAAAATATTAGTAAACTTGAGTTAAGATAGCATTGTCATGGGATTCAGATACAGTTTTTCACGTCACAATGGACAAATAATATGGCACTACACTTCAAGATTTTTTTGTAATTGTTTGATTACAGTAATGATTTGATTAGAATCAAATTAATTAGGCAATTTATTTACTAAATGAACTGAATTATGGGCTACACGGTGGCTCAGTGGTGAGCACTGTCGCCTCACAGCAAGAAGGTCGCTGCTTCAAGTTCTGGCTGGATCAGTTGGCATGTCTGTGTGGAGTTTCGCCCACAGTCCAAAGACATAAACTAAATTGGCCATAGTGTATGTGTGTGTATGGATTTTTTCCAGTACTGGGTTGCAGCTGGAAGGTTGGGCTGTGTAAAACATATGCTGGATAAATTGACGGTTCATTCCACTGTGGCGACCACTGAAGAATAAATGGACTGAATGAATGAACTGAATTAGGCATCCATACAGACATGAAAAGCCATGCTGATATTTGGAGAACAGCATCATGCAATTTGTTGTACATATGAACTTAAGTTTCTAAACAACAATTTTCATGTCAAAATGACACCATGTCTATGTTTGCAATGAAGCTCAAATAAAACAGGAGAAAAACATACAGCAGCTTGAACTGACACGCAGGCTAATTGAATACATGCTGCTGCAAATATCCTTTAAAAGCCCACAATTGTTTTGGTATGGTTGAGTAAAGACTAAACTGTTCACATAACAAGGAGAATCTGTTTCTGGACACATGCCATCTAAGCCTCACCACATGGTCCTCCCTACAAATTCTTTGTAAAACATTCCATATTAAAAAACAACAACAACCAGAGTTAGCAGCATTAGTGTCTATTGCAAGTTTTACATCACAGGTCAGTAAGACACTCACATGGCCAAGACAATAACTGAAAGTGAAGTGGAACGGCAGGAGGAGTTTACAGAATTAAACATGTAATGTCTTTCTGGAAAACAAAACGTCTGTAAAATCTGCATATTAGGTCTATACAAAACATTCAAATTTAGAGATTTTGACTTTCATTAAAGTTGAATATTGAACTATTCCTTTTCTAATAGTAAAAAAATTAAGTAATATGAATTGATTTGAGTTTAACTTAATTAAATTTAAATTGCATTATACATTGTTTGCTTTGCCTTGATTCAAATTTAGAAACAAAACTTTCAAATTAGTTCATTAAAAATGTTCACGTGTTATTTGCTTTTCTACTGAAAATGTGTGAACAGCTCGTAACAAATCCTTTAAAAATTAATTTCTTAACCGATAGATTATTTTTGTGAAAGGCTTTTTTAAAAACTCCTAAGTTTGTTTTTAAAAGCCAATAGAATAATTTTTATGTGAGAAACATTTTTTTTTTTTTTTGCTGAGGAAATTCTAAGGATGTGACATTTACTGTATATGTGCTTCTGAGGACATGATATAATGAATGCCTTTCTTGTTCAACATAAAGCAGAAAGAGCACTGTCAGCACATTTGTTATGTTTATTTTGTTGTTGAGAGGAAAGAGCACAGCACATATTTGCAATTGCATGAATTAAATATCACTCTCAGCAGCATGGATGCCAGCTGGACTTTTGTTTATTAGTGCAGTATATTGCTGCAAAAATATTTCCAACTTCTTTTAAAATTACTAATCAAAGAATGAAAAAGAACTCTGAGGAATTGAAATCCTGTTGAGTCTCTTTGGGTGCTTTCACAGCTGTAGTTTCCTATGCTCCAAGGTTACAAATGATACATTGTAGCATTTTTTCAGTTGTTTTGGTTTCATTGGCTGATGCATTTCCTGAACTGCATTTTGATTGGTCAGAAGTAATGTGTAGGAAACTCACATGGACGTAAACAAAAGAGCGAAGGAAAGGTTATAGTATGGACCTCATCACAACTCCTCAATTGTTTGCGATGTGGTGGAAAAATTCATTTTTATTATTCATTCATTTTCATTTCGGCTTAGTCCCTTTATTAATCTGGGGTCGCCACAGCGGAATGAACCGCCAACTTATCCAGCACATGTTTTACGCAGCGGATGCCCTTCCAGCTGTAACCCATCACTGGGAAACATCCACACACTCTCATTCACACACATACACTACGGACAATTTAGCTTACCCAATTCACCTGTATCGCATGTCTGTGGACTTGTGGGGGAAACCGGAGCACCCGGAGGAAACCCACGCCAACACAGGGAGAACATGCAAACTCCACACAGAAACGCCAACTGACCCTCGAACCAGCGACCTTCTTGCTGTGAGGCGAACGTGCTACCCACTGCGCCACTGTGAGGCAATTTTTTATTACTAAAACATTTATAAAACTTCTCTTTCTTACTAGAAACACCATATATTAAAACTATGCCTAACTAGAAACACCATATATTAAAACTATGCTAGAAACATATGCCTTCCTAAGGAAAGCTGGTAGAAAAACATTTGCATTTTGCAACATTTGCAATTGCAAAAGTTGGGTGTCATCTGTGATGAAGTGGGCCTTGAAACAGGGGAAAGAAGATAAAAACTGGTGTCTGGTTAGCCTTTGTGTCACACTCTGCAGCAACCGGTGTTCCTGTATGACTGTCGGACCTATTCTTTGCAAAGAATAAAAACTTTTTGCCAGTAAACCTTGTAAGACTTTGTCTCTTGACCAGTAAGAGTCTCTTTATTTGAAATTGCCACAACAGCGTCCTGCCATAATTGCGATAAATGGTCAAAAAAAATCTCATTCTCATCCCAGAATGCTCATCGCAGCTGAATATGGCAGATGGTTTAGTCCAAAAAAAATGAAGTACTTTTTTGCATTTGGGTCAGTTTATGTTCTAACCACACCAAACCGCTCCAGGGTTCATTTGAAAGCATGTTTGGTCCTTGTTTGCTCTGCTTTTGGAGCACACCCGAGTATGATTGCCGCTTTCATACCTGTCCAAATGAACTGCACCAAAAAGGCAAACAAACTAAATGAGGCAGGTGTGAAAGCACCTTTTATGTGCAATTCACTTAATGACCAATGGTGTCGCTAAAAACAGAGGTTTCAAAAATCATACTGAAAGACATTAGCTATGTTTCCATCCAAATATGCGTAATCTATGTGCAAAACTGGAATAACGCATAAAAGATTTGCAAAAAAAGCATCGTTTGAATCCAATGGGTCGAAGAGAACAAAATCGGCACTTCCTGATAAACTGGCACTAAATACCAAAAAGAAAAACTGAGGAATTTGCTTTGGTAGGAGAAGCTGCGTGAATTTATTCCTTATTTAATGAATTACTTGTGCCTCAGAAGACAATGCTGACACACAATGAACGTGTGGAGGCATTTGGAGGCGTGAGATGCAGAGTTCAGATGCTCTTGCCAGTTCTGGAGGTAATTAATAATATAATAATAATAAATGGTTAAGGCATTTCAGAATGACCAAAACAACATTTCAGATGTTTTACAATGTGATCAGCCATAGGTTTGTCCATTGTCACACACATTTGTTACACACTTTTTTAACACAAATACTGGAATTTATTCGGTAAAGTGTTTCCACTATAGTTTATGCACATTTTTACTTTTTAAATAAAAAGTTCATCCTACTCAGTTATGCACATACGTTTTTCATACGCATTTTTTAAATGTATGCGTATCTTGGTGTTTCCAGCAAGCATTTTTTTATGCAATAATCCAAAATGCGCATAAAAATAGTTGGATGGAATTGTAGCTACAGATAGACTGTTAAATGATGCACAACCTTGCTGTGTCCAAATAAAATACCAATTTATTGCCAATTGCCAATAAGTATTTTACATTCACAACAGCTCCAGTAAATACTGCATTAAATGTAATGCTCAAAAAAAGAATAATAGGGGCATTTTGATGAAAACACAAGACCTAACATTTAAACATCTGTGCAGAATAGGCAGTAAGATAGATCAATGTGCTCTAATGTGATTTAACGAGCTGCTGATTTGTTAATATTATTATTTTTTTTATAAGGTGTGTTGATTTGGTTTTCTTCAATGCATTGCAGCTCTCAAAGTATAATTTGTCAGTACCATTCAGCTGGTAGCATTCAGTGCTTCTACATCATGATGCCTCTGCAGCTCTGTAATCTAAACAATGGCCACAGATGCATATAAACCAAGCCAAAGAAATGGCTCTCATCTGCCCAAGAGTGTAAAATGCTGATATACTAATAGAGGTAGCCATCAAACCTCAAAGTCATTAAGATAAACTAATTACCCAGTTCCTCCGTTGGCTTAGATATTCTAGCACAGCCCCATCCTGTCTTCTGTTGTGTTAAACATTTCCCCCCAAGCAGCAGCAGGCAAGCCTTGTCTAATGTGCTCCATATGGCAGCCAACAAAACTAGTATGACTATGACAAAGGAATTAGCACAGCCATGTTCCGTCTTGCGAAATTTCAGTCATTCGCTTTGCCCTTGTCAACACACATATGCAAATTTAGGAAGGACAGAGACAGCTTTTTGAGAGAGAAAGAGGCTGATAAAGCAGACGCTGCAGAGAGGGGCTTCATTAACTTCCCTTAATGATAAAAATCAGAGGGTACAAAGATTATATCATTTGTGCCATCAGACAAAATTGGCTAATGGCATTAGGCCTCTTTATGCAAACACTATTTGTTCCTGAAGCTAAAATATCTGACGATGAAGTAAGGTTTTTATCGTAACAAAACACTGTGACGACCAGAGCTGATAATTCCATGAATTGACAAACGAGCTGAAATTCCATGAAAGTTTCCTGTTGCTCTCACTGTTAAGTTTAAGAAGTGACAATCACATTTCTTGACAGCTCTCGGAGAGATTTAGTATGGTGATGAATATTTATATGGCAGTGTTTATGTGTTTGGTGTTGGTGGTATACTTCTGCTCCACTGCTGCTTTGATTATTGATGCAGAGCAAGTACAGAGACTTGATACTGCCACTATTTTCATAGACATGATGTCTGATAATTTAACACACTGCTGCTGCAAACATAACATGATGTAAGCCCCATAGCAGATCTATTTACTAGTGGAGCTGAGGAGAAGGAGGATTTTCGAAAAATTTAGCTGCAGATTGCTAATGAAAATCAAAGTTTAAAATGCATGATCAGTCTTTTTGCATGATTAATTCCTGGTCCTTTGTTTTTTTCATTCATTCATTCATTCATTCATTCATTCGTTTCCCTTCAGCTTAGTCTTTATTTCAGAGGTCGCCACAGCGGAATGAACCATGTATCTGCTGCTCATTGTCACATCACCCCAGCTAATTCCAGCCAATGAACTTGGCATATATATCATTTTTGTGCTTTTGTTTTATGTGGCTTTATACAGTCTTTTCGGATTATTTCTTACAACTGTCATCTAATTTGTCATGCTGTGCACGTAATTGTGCTTACAGGTCATTCTTGCCTTATTTTATTTAGAAATGTACTTATATTATTTAAAATCATTTATTTATTATTTAGAATTTTATTTACAACCTTAATGACCTCCAGAATATGACAGACTGATTAGCTGTAGGCTATAGAACAGTTATCTGAAATGCTGTCATACAATATGCCTGGATTTCATAATCAGCCTAGCATTTACTAACAACTACCCTGTATATTTGAAGTATTTGGAAGTAATTGGCATTTTTCTCCTGCAGAAATCATCACAAAAATCTTGCTTAACATGGCTCCAATGCATTCATTGTTTTAAAAAGGCTAAATCCAGTGAACATTATTGATATAGTATACAACCAAGCGCTTCATTCAATGAAAAGCTTTTCTAAGAAAAATGCAACCAGACATCTCTAACTCCATTCACTCTCTGCCACTTTTCCCATTTTTGGTTACTCAGGAGTGATGTGCAATCAACAAGCTGACAAGATGGCAATGGTCGGCCCTGCCCACTTTTAGGTTAATTTGCATTCTTCAGAAACCTACAGGTGATGTCACAGACACTGCGTCCTTTTTTTACACTCTATGGTTTATACACAACAAAGGGTTAACATGCTATAATTGAAGATAACACAGGTTTGTACATTATAAGGATAGCACAACCAAATTGTTACACCCGCTGCACGTTCCATCAGCCCCAGTCACCATTCACAGTCACCATCCACTACACATCGCACACTATCACCTGATTACTGAGCACGTACACCTGCGCACGTAATTACACTCACCTGCTCCAGCCATCACCCACCCACTACATAAGCTCACCTCACTCACTCACTCACCGGCTGGAATCAACGTTAGATGGTCACCTCTACGCTTCGTTCATTCTCCTCATCGTATACCTTCGTTTATCCTCCAAGGAATCCTCGAGCCCGAGTCCTGTCATCAGTCTGCTTGCTTTATTAAGGGAAGTGACTTTTACCATATCCACGAACTGTGTGTTGTCTTCACCTTCCGCACTAAGTGCATTGATTCACTGTTTTACCTTCCGCACTGAGTGTGTTGATCCACTGTGTGAATAAACGTCACAAACTCTAACATCCTGTCCTCTCTTCCTTGTGTGATCGTGACACAAATAAAGAAAACACTGCAAATATATACAACAAAACCAATTACAGAAACATGCTGCAAATAATCACAGATGTTGGTCATAATGTTTTGGTATGACGTACCTCGTTCCCTGAGATTACTGAGACACAGCTTAAATACTGGCAATATCATATTTAAGGTTGCATATGGCTATTGACAGTCCAATCTCTATTAGATTCTGAGCTCAAAAATCACAATTTAATTTTTTTTTGTTATTCCAAGTATTTCAAATTTCCACCCAACCATCCCATTATTTGAATACAGGCAAGAAAGAAAGAAAGGCATGATTCTTAACTTACTCGAGGAAGCGTGTGATGTATTCACGGCTGCACCGAGACCAGTTGGGGGGAGAAGCACCATACAGGAGCTGTGGAGACATAACAAAAGGCCTTTTCCCAATGGGCTCGCAGTCATTCCCGTTCCCATCATGCTGAATCCCAAAGCTGTGGCAGAAAAGCAAAAAAACACAGTAAGAGGGTGAGAGGACACTGCTGGACTGGCTTCTGGCCTGATTTCACATTGGCTTAAAAACTAAATTGAACCTCTGACTAAACAAAACATTGGACAGGAGCAGTGTTGAGAAAAATAATTAATTTAGCTTCATATCATTCTTCATGTTACAGCTTGATTTAAAGCTACATATCCGGAAATTGCAAACATAATTAGTGTTATAACTGTATGAAAACTGTACTGATGAAGCAATGGTGTACATGGACTCTTCCGGTGAACTGTCTTGCCATTACAAAATCGTCATGTTTAAGATATGATTTCTTTAAAAACCAGTGATCTTCACTGCTTGATAGATATACGATATAAAGTGGCTCTCAGACTGGACAGGAAGCACTGCATTAAATTAAAATTTCCCCTGACATGTTTTTAAAACATGAACATTTATTTTACCACAGTATTTTCAATGGAGTTTCTGTGGTCTTTTTACACTATGATCTCGTTTTACACTTGAACAACTAAATGAATGCTTAAGTCTGTTTAACTCATTGTATTTTTGAATGACATTACAACATCTATGCTGTAAAAGCAACCTTATGAAATTAAAAAGTCACATTACCCTTTCACTGGAAGTTTATCGTTTGCTGAAAAACACTAGCTGTGCATGTAGTCCATTGTGTAGAATGAAATGTAGGCATGTTATTCATAGTTATTTTCATTCATTCATTTTCATTTCGGCTTAGTCCCTTTATTAATCTGGGGTCGCCACAGCGGAATGAACCGCCAACTTGTCCAGCATATGTTTTACGCAGCGGATGCCCTTCCAACTGCAACCCATCTCTGGGAAACATCCATACACACCCATTCACACTCATACACTACGGACAATTTAGCTTACCCAATTCACCTGTACCGCATGTCTTTGGACTTGTGGGGGAAACCGGAGCACCCGGAGGAAACCCACGCCAACACAGGGAGAACATGCAAACTCCACACAGAAACGCCAACTGGCGAGGCTCGAACCAGCGACCAGCGACCTTCTTGCTGTGAGGCGAACGTGCTACCCACTGCGCCACTGTGAGGCCCTCATAGTTATTTTATCAAACTATAAATGTTATGTTTTGCTTGTCTAGTGCTTATGTGTATTTAAAAGTCTGAAACCTATAATAAAGATTATTTGTTTGAAAACATTGATACATTTCATTAATAAAAACGTCTTTCTGATCACACCAGTGAGATTATATGCACCAGTGACCAGCCTAGACTGATGTGACTGAATATTGTATTGTACTTGTTGTTCATAGTTATTTGCAAAACACATGGATCAGCAAAGCTACATATTATTTAATAATGTATCTCATTGCATGTTCCTATTTCAGACAATTAATAGTGTGGGAATCTGAGGGGCTCAAAGAATATTGAATATTTAAATATTTAAATAAAAGCAACTTTAAAGTTGTCCAAATTACCTTCCTAGCAATGCATATTTTTTGAGGAATTTAACAAAATGTCTATATTGAACATGATCCGTACTTAATATTCTAATGATTTTTGGCATAAAATAAAAACATTCTCACAGACAAACAAAGCAAAGAGCAAGTTTGTATTGCTTTAGCAATAAGTGTTTTTATTAGGTGCCATTAATACTTCATGAAGAAAGTGCACCTCAGTATTATATTCTATAACATTAACATTATATATATATATATATATATATATATATATATATATATATATATTTTTTTTTTTTTTTTTATTACTGTATATATTTATTTTATATATATATTTTTTTTATTACTGTAGAATCTACAGTAACTTACAGCAGTTGTCAGCAACTTACTGTAAATCAATTACACCCAAAATCCTGTATTTACATTTACAGCACCATTTATCTTGTATATTGTATATCATTACTGTAAAATATACAATAATTTTCCACAATGCAACTTTAAAATACAGTAACATACTGCATGGCTGTCCTACAGTAAAATACAGTTCATATTACAGTTAAATACTGTGAAATGTACAAAAATAAAATAGTTAACAATGTACCTGTAGATCTAAACATGAACGCAAAAACTGCATTGTGTTAAAGTTGAATAACTTTTTTTTATTTACTGTGTGTTGATTGTTATGCCTAATCACTTTAATTAAATCAATTGAATTAAATAATTTTGACACTGGTGTTGATTGTAGTCTTTAACATTCTAATAATATACACATAATAGACATCCCTGTTAAGATAACTAAAATTGTAATTGAATATATTTAAAGACATCTCCACAACTTGCTCAGTGAACCACTGTACAGAAAATGTACTGAACCATGACTTCAAACCTGAGGTACGTGCCAAACCATATTTTTTTTGTGTTGCGTTACACCCCAGGAAAATGTTTTGTCCTATATTACAAAGACTGCTGTTTCAGAGATAGACAGAAACACAGCTCACTAGAGACACTTTCTGAGCCATTAGGCTGCCTTTTATGAGTCCCGCTGTGCTTGACTGTTTATCATGATATCATTGTTTATATTTCTATGTGGTGTGACCGCAAACATTTATAAAAGGCATGTGCGCCAGATCATATGTCACAAGTTCAAACAAGCTCTAAGTCTTTAATATGGCTTCCTACAAATATGCCTCCATTTAATAGTATGCTCCTGTTATATATATATATATATATATATATTCGCCTCACAG
>CAIGQW010004528.1:0-14963 GCA_903798125.1 Danio choprae | reverse complement strand
GTTTCTTTCCTCAGGCCATCTACCTCATGAACAGTTAAATATTCCCCGACTGTGCAATAAACGTGCAATAAACTTTCTCATACGCACTCGTACACAGCACCTTATAACAATTTACAGTGCAATACTTTTTCTACGCATTTGTACACAGCACCTTATAACTTGTATATTTATAACAAATCTGTACATACAATTCATCATCCGGAGCTTTTTGACTGATTGCATCTCTGTTTAATGTTTGTTGTCTTTTTCATATTTATTTCGTGTTGTCACTTGTCACTTTATGTACACTGGAAGCTTCTGTAGCCAAAACAAATTCCTTGTGTGTGTAAGCACACTTGGCAATAAAACCCATTCTGATTCCATTCTGATTCTGATAATATCCATATGTTATATCAAGAACGAGCAGCACGGTGGCGCAGTGGGTAGCACAATCGCCTCACAGCAAGAAGGTCGCTGGTTCGAGCCCCGGCTGGGTCAGTTGGCGTTTCTGTATGGAGTTTGCATGTTCTCCCCGTTTGCGTGGGTTTCCTCCGGGTGCTCCGGTTTCCCCCACAAGTCCAAAGACATGCGGTATAGGTGAATTGGATAAGCTAAATTGTCCATAGTGTATGAGTGTGAATGAGTGTGTATGGATGTTTGCCCATGATGGGTTGCAGATGGAAGGGCATCCGCTGCGTAAAACATATGCTGGATAAATTGGCGGTTCAGATTAATAAAGGGACTAAGCCGAAAAGAAAATGAATGAATAAATATATCAAGAACTGAACATTTCAGTTAAACATAAATCACTTCAGTAATTTTTCTGAAATAAATGTTTAATAAAGAGAACATAACGATTTACATATTGCATTAATCTGGGCGCATAATCTGGGTGTTTTGGCGCTGAAGCATATAGCGGACCTTGTGTTGAAGCACTTGTTGTTTATTTAGTAGATAACTGACTATCAAATAATACATCAAATAATTAAGATACAAATATACCAAACGAAATTCGTTTTTAAAAATATATTTTTTCCAACAAAAATATATGAAGTGTATATTTTTGTTTGTGCCTATCTTACACAACTGTGCGGGCGGATGATTTGTTTCGTTCCGTGGAAAATTAGCATTTAATTAATGCTCCACTGTAATTGTTGTATCCTGAATATATCTGTCATATTTTTTGGTACATTTTTATTTAAAAAAATATGTCTTGAGCATCTGATTTTTCGTCTGTGCGGATGTGCTTTCCCTTATTTGACTTTCATCTCACTCGAGTTCAAGCTAGGATTTAGTAAGTAAAACTGGCCACAATTTAGTTTTCCTGGCAGGGAAATACACATTTAAAATACATTAAATACAAAGGCTGGTTATTTTATAGCTACGTAGCTGTGATTTTGTTGGACATTTCAGCACTGTCATGATCGCTCTGTGTAGGCTACATTGAAGCATGAAATCTTTACAACTATTTATAAAGATAAATTATCAAAGTGACTCAATTAATTTTCTAAGCACTTTATAGAAATCTAAGCACTTTTCAAACCTTGAAAATAGGCTAGCCTACATTAAAATTAAAACATTTTCAAAGATTTCCAGCACCCGCCAATTGCGCTTGAGTGCTTATTAAAATTATATTACAGACGGTAAAATAAGGATAATAATCTTGTTAAATTTAGCTACATTATATTATATTTGTTAGAAAATCGGGATCGGTAGCTGTAAATTCATTCATTCATTTTCATTTCGGCTTAGTCCCTTTATTAATCTGGGGTCGCCACAGCGGAATGAACCGCCAACTTATCCAGCATATGTTTTACGCAGCGGATGCCCTTCCAGCTGCAACCCATCTCTGGGAAACATTCATACACACCCATTCACACTCATACACTACGGACAATTTAGCTTACCCAATTCACCTATACCGCATGTCTTTGGACTGTGGGGGAAACCGGAGCACCCGGAGGAAACCCACGCCAACACGGGGAGAACATGCAAACTCCACACAGAAACGCCAACTGACCCAGCCGAGGCTCGAACCAGCGACCTTCTTGCTGTGAGGCGAACGTGCTATCCACTGCACCACCGTGAGGCCCGTAGCTGTAAATATTTCATTAAATATTTTATACGATCGGTTCTAAACTATAGCCTATAAAATATAAACATTATAGTTATCCATCGTACATGCCTATCACCCATGGCTATTTTTTTTTCTATGCTTGTTTAACATAGCCTACACAAAACCTTGCATACGAAAGCTTACTCCCTCATATGAAAGCTTGTTTCCGCCATGAAATATAATAGTTTGCAAGTCATAATAATGACTTACTTTCTCATTATAATGAGATACTTTCTCGTAATAATGACTTACCATCTCGTAAAAATGACAAAGTTTCTTATAATAATGACTTATTTTCTCATAATAATGACGTACGCCTCCCAAGCAACAGCCAATCAGACTTTAAAAAGGCGGTGCTACCTGCTGATTGAATGATGCCAGTGTCAATCAGATCAAACCAGATCAAACCTTGTCAGAAAGGCTATTTCAAAATGTAGGAGATGTGAACATGCTCTACCAAAAATGGTTTTGGGGATGTAGACTAGGGACAAAGCATAACAACATTAAAGAGAGGTGTTCCTACCTTTTTTCACTAACACTTTTTTCAGTAATTTAGCTGAGATTAGGTCTAATATACATGTTTTGATACATGATGACTGATGCATTACAAAAGATTTTTTTGGAGTGCTGAGTGACACTTGACCATAATAGGCCGATATGATGTTGAATGTTGAATATGTGCTTTTTTTTATAATTTTTTATTTGAAGCTCTCTATTTTGCTGAGCTCTTTATTTTTTTATGTTATTAAGCCATTTATTCATGAAAGCAGTTGAAATATCGATGTGAAATGGATAAGATAGATTTATTGTGATTAAAACAACATGGTTATATATTTTGATAATTTTTTAAAATATATTTTTTTAATTTGCAAGTTAGGTATGTTTGTGTAAATAACATTGTAAGATCACCATCTTCACACCAGATAATTCAGATACCATATTGCATAAGCAGATGCCAGGTTCTGTCATTCATTCATTCATTTACCTTCAGCTTAGTCCCTTATTTATCAGAGGTCGCCACAGCGGAATGAACCGCCAGCATATGTTTTAAGCAGCGGCTGCAGCAATCAATTGCTGGGAAACACCCATACCATCTCACATTCACACACACATACATACACTATGGCCAATTTTGTTAACCCATTCCACTTATAGCGCATGTCAGGAAACCAGAGCACCCGGAGGAAACCCACGTAAACAAGCAAACTCCAACTGGCCCAGCCGGGACTTGAACCAGCGACCTTCTTGCTGTGAGGCAACAGTGCTAACCACTGAGCCACTGTGCCACCCCAGGTTCTGTTATAGAAATTGTATTTTTTAAACTGTATCTATACAACAAATATTTGACAGTGAAAAGCCACAGAATTAAGTGCAGAAACTGTGATGAAGTGATGATAAAAATGAGCAGTTTATTGAATTATCTTAGCTGCATATTTTTCAATGCTTAGATTTTGTCTGACTAGCACAAATCCAACAAGCAATAGCAAAGGAAAAGGACTGGTATACAGCATTGCCCAGTGATGTTACAAATCTTGAAATGGAGTCATTGTCTTATCTCTCACTCATGAAAACAAATATCTGTTTAAAACCACATAATCATAACAGTATGAAGGAAGACAATAAAATGAAAATGATAGTAGTAAAATAACAAGAACTAAAAAAAACAAAAAAACAATAAATGACAAATACTTAAATGATTAATAATTAAAACATTAACTACAAAATGATTAAATCCTAAAGGAAAAATCTAATGATAATTACATAAATGTGCAGTGATTGTAGAATATGTTTAAAAATGACAAAAAAAAATTAAGTGAATGAAGTACAAAGGATTATAAGAGAAAGAAAGATAAGACAACAAACATTTGCATACACAGGATTCTACAGTGATGCTCAGATCCTTTCTTAGATCTTACAATGTAAAATTCTCTCATGGTAAATTAAAGAACTACAACAGATAAAATTCCCACATAACAGTTAACTTTTAATACCAGTAAACTCTTTTCTTTTAATAAAATGCATTTAATCTTTCTTTCTCAAGTTTTCACATGCAGTAAATTTGATATAAATTAAGTTAATTCAATACAAGTTAATTTGCTTATTACATATGAGGCAATTTTTAATTGAGCCATGCATTGAAAGTGGTAGAAATACATGAAAATGAGTAAGCACAAGACATTTCATGTTCCAATTTATATGGTAACATATGCGACAACAAATTTAATAAGGTACATAACCAAACCCAATACACAATGATAATAAAAATTTGTAACAAAAATATTGGGCCTCACGGTGGCGCAGTGGATAGCACATTCGCCTCACAGCAAGAAGGTCGCTGGTTCGAGCCTCGGCTGGGTCAGTTGGCGTTTCTGTGTGGAGTTTGCATGTTCTCCCTGTGTTGGCGTGGGTTTCCTCCATCCGCTGCGTAAAACATATGCTGGATAAGTTGGCGGTTCATTCCGCTGTGGCGACCCCAGATTAATAAAGGGACTAAGCCGAAATGAAAATGAATGAATGAATGAACAAAAATATTTTGAGAATGAATGTGGGATTTTTAATAAAAAACAATACTGTCATAAAAAACGAGAAGTTACTACTCCTAACAACAAAAGAAAAATAGCAAAAAAGTAAAAAAATAAAATAAAAAAAAAGTAACATACGTCCACAACAAAGTATAAAGTTTTATAAAGTATATAACCAAACCCAGAAACCAATACACAGTGATAGCAAAAATTTGTAAAAAAAAAACTATTTTGAGAATGAATGTGTGATTTTGAGTAAAAGCAAAAGAGTGAAAAAATAGTGAAAATACAATTGAAAAAAGTTAAAAAAAGTTAAAAATACCAAAAGAAAATGCAAAACCAATATCAGGAAATTTTTACTTAAAACACTCTTTTTTTGCTGATGCGTCCACAAACACGACAACCATTCCAAGTAAAATGTACTTACAGGTTCAAGTTTTAGTTTCTGCAAGCTTGAATTGAGTACTAATATAAAATGAACTTTGTGAACTTTAAAATGACTTTTACCTGAACTGAATGAATGTGTATTTTTTTCTGTAGTTTTTATATCACCGATTTTCTTTTCTTTTTTTTTTATCAGTATAAGCCCTTCCTAAGTGAGCTACATTGGGTGGGATAATCAGTAATAGCTGTTATGTTCAGAATTATTGGTAGAGCTGCATAAAGCCTGCAGTCCTACAACATTCTCCTTCAAAGTATTTATGAAGCTTGGTACACCATCACTATAAAGGAGTCGATTCTCTGCAATATGTACTACTGCCTTCACCACTTCTTCTATTATATTTAGCACAGGCTCCAGGACAACAACATGTTGAGTTTGTCTCTCCAGTACATTGACTCTTCCAGCAAGAATACTCAGAAGGTTCACTGTCATTTTAACCCTTTGCTGAATATCAGCTGTGCCCTCTAGGAGCATTTGAACCTTTTCAATTTCTTTCTGAGTTGCCTTCAGTGTTTCACTGGTTTGCCAAATTTCATCCTGTGTCCTTGAGATTATTTGCTTATAATGAGACACTTTTTTGGTGTTGAGGTCCACTTGAGACACACATTCTTTTTTCTCCTCTTCAGCAGCTTTAAAGGACTGTAAAGCTTCTTGATAAGCCTTCTGTCCCTCAACCATCATTATTGGGCCTATAGATTGGAACAAAAATCTTGTAAATAAACATCAGTCACAAATTTTCAGGGTAATAGTATAAGAGTAGTGGAATTCTCACCAGCAATCCATCCGAATATTGGTATTGCAAGCAGTATCGTCCCTACATCTGAAATTTGTGTAGATGAGTCCATCGTGTTTTGATGTGCTCTCATGGCATGGATAGCTAAATTTAGGGTTTTTTCAGCCTGCTCCAGAGTTTGTTTGGAATACCTTAATGATTCCTCATAAGACTCCCGCTTTGTCTGTAAGTTTTTTAAGGCCTGGTCTTTCTCATGTTTCTGCAGTTTAACATTGTATTTCCTTCTTGTAAGATTCTCCAAGTATTCATCCAAATGTAAAAGTTGTCCTTTAAACATTTTCTCTGATGTTTCCAAGCCCTGCTGAGCATGCTCAATATATGTTCTAATTTGATTGTAATTAGAGCATGTTTCTGTGGGACTGTAGGATATCTGTGAAACAGATTCCCTGAGAGACTTACAGATGTTAATGATAGAGAAAATTGCCTCATTTAGGGGCCTAGAAACAGCATCCATAGACTGCACATTCATCATGCCACAGATACTGAAACAATATAAAAGACATACAGACACATTTTAGTTGTACATTCAGAACAATTTAATTGTTATTTTCATATTGTATTCAAAGAAATACTTTTGCTTTTTGACAAAGACAGTTGCTGGTTGCTGGTTCAAGTCCTGGCTGGACCATGAGTTCTTTCTGTGTGGAGTTTGCGTGTTCTCCCTTTGTCTGCACGGGTTTAAGCAAATCATACTGATGTACGAATGAGATCATAATTCATACAAATTTTCAACTAAATCTAAAAGTCATGAATTGTCTGAGATTGTGTTGGAATTATCTGCTGAAGACTCTCCGGACTAATTAGACATGCTGTCAATGTTCATTAGCATGTCAGTGACACCAGAACATCAGCCATTTCATCTTGGTGATATCCAGATACCACTGCTGGGCCATAACCTGGTATATGCTCTGGCCAACTATATCCCCAAGTCATTGGCCCAAAACTGGCTTACACTGGAAACTAACACATACATTTAAGGTAGATCTGACCCAGATCTGCACTCCCTGTTAAAATAAAGTATGGGTTTATGTGGCCCAAGTCTGGTGCAGACGCTATCAGACAGATCTGGCTGACATTCAGCTTGGTCCTCTGGCCATATCAGCTGCTATATTTACTGTAGTACATGGTAGACTCTTAATCAGAGTGTTGTATTAATCGTATTAAAATTGGAGTATTGGTGTCCATGTAAACATACTGAATGTGCACCTGATGCAATTAGATATTCAGTATATGCAGTAAGAAAGAAAAAAGATTTGCCGTGCATAAAGCAGCTTTGAGCTGAGACTGACCCATAGAGGAAAATGTGTCAGACCAGAAGGGTGGTTTTGAAGTGTTGGCACAGCTTTGGCCCATTATCTTCTCACCAAATGCAAATGCAGAGACAAAGCAGAAAGTGCCAAATTTGAGCCAGAATCAGTGCTTCGTTGTTTTATGCACTATTAGTATAAGGTAAGTAACTTGTTACAACTAGTTGACTTGTGTGTTATTCTTGTGTGAAGTAGACCTACTGAATCAAATGTATAAAATCTGAGTTTAAGTGCTCATGTAATAAGCTTTTACATAACCATTTTGTTAGTTCTGGCTTTATTTTTCTAGCTGGAATCTCCTGTATTTGTGATTAATTCTAGAACAGTCATACACTAAATCACTACACTAAAATAATTCCAAGACGGCAAATTAATTAAATGTAAAGCATTATGATGGAACAGTAGGCTAATAGTAAATGTATTATTTTAAACAGACTAACATTGTCACAAGTATTAGCTGGAGTAACTTTCAGACTCAATAGAGGACACTCCACCTGTATGTACACTCTTTCAGGCATTCACCCTCACTACACATCCCATCATGCTTTGCACCCAACCAGACTCTGTTGCTCTGATTACCTGTGACAGCTGATATCAATTTGGACATTAACGCACGCACGCACGCACACGCACGCACGCACGCGCGCACACACACACACACACACACACACACACACACACACACACTCTGCAGATCATTAAGACTGATTTCACACACTATATAAGCATCACATTCTCACTCATACTTTACCTTGTATTACTATTATAGTTGGCATTACTCTGTGGTTTCCAGTACTGTCTTTGTCTGTCGTGTTTTGGATTTTTGACTGTTTGCTGCCTGTCCCGACCCTTTTGACTTTATTTATTTATTGATTGATTGATTGATTGATTGAATGACATTTCTACTGATTAACAGGTAACCAAAATATATTTTTGACTGATAATGTTTTAAATTATATGGTTTAAATATAATTAAAATCATTATTACAACTGTAACAGATAAAGACCTAAATGCGATTTTATTTATATCCGATACATATGTTGAAGGTAAATTATGTTAAATCTTTTCTTGCACACTACTTATCTGTTTGCATCTATGTGTGTGTAATATTTATTGTCTTTATTTACAGACTGTACTTAAATGTATATTGTCTGAAAAGTATGTAATTATATTTTGTACTATTATGTATATTTGTATACTGTCTCAAATGTATGTCACTGTATTTCACACTGTCTAGAGCCTGCAACTAAGCTTTTCACTCATCATAGAGCATGTGCTGCTTTGGCTATGTGACAATAAAAGTGAATTTAATCATTTTATTCATTATTAGAAACTAATTTATTAATAAATACCCGTTACATGTTATGACTGCTCCTCTATGAACCACCACCTTATTGTGGTGGAGGTGTTTGAGTGCCTGAGTGATCCTAAGAGCTATGTTGTTTCGGGCTAATGCCCCTGGTAGAGTCTCCCAAGGCAAAAAGATCTTAGGTGTCAGGTCAGACTAAGTGAGGTACAAAAACATCGAGGACAATGACGTCCCCTGGTATGGCGCAGCCGGGGCCCCACCCTAGAGCCAGGCCTAGGGTTGGGGTTTGTATGCAAGTGCCTGGTGGCTGGGTTTTATCTTACAGAACCTGGCCGGGCTTAGCCTGAAGGAGCAACATGGAACCGTTCTCCTACAGGGGGAGCCGTAAGGGGCTGATGGATTGTGGAACGAGTGGTGGTCAAAGGTTAAGACCACGACAACCCGATCGTCAGACACAGAAACTGGCTCTTGGGACATGAAATGTCACCTCACTTGGAGGAAAGGAGCTCGAGCTTGTGCGGGAAGTTGAATGGTACCAACTAAAGATAGTCGAGTTCACCTCCATGAACAGCTTGGGCTCTGCAACACAACTGCTTAAGAAGGGCTAGACTTTCTTCTACTCTGGAGTTGCCCACGGTGAGAGGAGTCAGGCTGGCGTTGGCTTGCTTATAGCTCGCCAACTTAGCCGCCATGTGTTGGAGTTTTTCCCAGTGAACAAGAGGGTCGCCTCCCTGTTCCTTTGGGTCGGGAATAGGTCTCTCACTGTAGTTTGCGCCTATGGGCCAAACACCAGTGCAGAGTACTCGGCCTTCTTGGAGTCCTTGGGAGGGGTGCTGAAAGGTGCTCAGACTGTTGTTCTACTGGGGACTTCAACGCCCATTTGGGTAATGAAAAGGCATAATTCAAAATCTGGAAAGGCATAATTGGGAGGAACAGCCTCCCTGATCTGAATCCGAGTGGTGTTCTGTTATTGGACTTCTGTGCTAATCACAGTTTGTCCATAACAAACACCATGTTTGAGCATTAGGGTGTCCATCGGTGCAAATGGCACCAGGACACCCTAGGGCAAAGGTCGATGATCGACTTTGTGGTTGTATCATCTGATCTCCGACCATATGTCTTGGACACTCGGGTAAAGATAGGGGCAGAGCTGTCAATTGATCACCATTTTGTGGTGGTTGGATCCGCTGGCAGAGGGGAAAGCTGGACAGATCTGGTTGGCCCAAACATATTGTGAGGGTCCTCTTGGAACATCTGGCTAAACCACAAGTCAGAGGGGTTTTCAACTCTTACCTTCGGAAGAGCTTCGACTAGATCCCGAGGGAGGCTGAAGACAGAGTGGTTCATGTTCTTCGACTCCATTGTTGACGCAGCCGTGAGGAGCTGCGGCTGTAAGACCTGTGGTGGTGCCTGTCGAGGTGGCAATTCACAAACCCGGTGGTGGACACTGGAAGTAAGGGATGGAGTCAAGCTGAAGAAGGAGTCCTATAAAGCTTGGTTAGCTTGTAGGACTCCCGAGGCAGCTGATAGGTACCGACAGGCCAAGTGTGCTGCAGACCATGGAGGAAGACTACCGGTCAGCCTCAAAGAGATTCTGGCAAACCATCAGGCACCTCAGGATGAGAATGCAGTTCCATAACAACACCAAAGTGGGGAGCTGTTGACCCTGATTGGGGATGTTGTTGGACAGTGGAAGGAAGACTTTAAGGAACACCTCAACCCCACTGACATGTCTTCCATTGAGGAAGTATGCGAGTATGAGAGTTTGCCTAACCTGTCCACATGTGTTTCATGGACTTGGAGAATTCATTCAACAGTGTCCATCGGGGCGCTCTGGGAGTATAGGGTCAGAAGTGCTCTGTTAAGGGCTGTCTGTTCCCTGTAAGAACAGGGTTCATGTTGGTTCGCATTGCCAGCAATAACTCAGACTTGTTTCCAGTGCCTGTTGGACTCTGGCAGGATTTTCCTTTGTCACCGGTTCTGTTCATAATTTTTATGGACAGAATTTCTATGCGCAGCCTTGGGCCAGAGGGGGTCCGGTTTGGGGACCACAGGATTTCATCTCTGTTATTCAAAAATGATGATGTTTTGTTGGCTTCATTGGACATGGACCATCAGCATGCACTGGGGCGGGTTGCTGCTGAGTGTGATGCGGCTGGATGAGAATCAACAAATCCAAGTCCGAGGCCATGGTGTTCCACCAGAAAAAATGGCTTGCCATCTCCAGGTTGGAGGATAGTCCTTACCCCAGGTGGAGGTGTTGAAGTATATTGGGGTTTTGTTCATGAGTGAGGGAAGGATGAAATGTGAGATTGACAGGCGGATTGGTGCAGCAGCAGCAGTAATGCGGTTGATGTACTGGTCCATTGTGATAAAGAAGGAGCTGAGCCGAAAGGCAAAGCTCTCAATTTACCAGTCAATCTACATTTCTACTCTCACCTATGGTCATGAGCTTTGGGTAATGACCAAAAGGACAAGATTTCGGACACAAGCCGCAAAAATTTGTTTACTTCGCAGGGTGGCAGGGCGCACCCTTATAGGTAGGATGAGGAGCTCGGAATAGAGCCGTTGCTCCTCCACATCGAGAGAAGCTAAGCTGAGGTGGCTCGGGCATCTGTTTTGTATGCCTCCTGGATGCCTACTTAGGGAGATATTCCAGGCATTTCCCATTGGGAGGAGGCCTCAGGGAAGACCCAGGACATGCTAGAGAGACTATGTCTCTCGGCTGGCCTGGGAACGCCTCGAGATGACCCTGGAGGAGCTGGAAGAAGTGTCTGGGGAGAGGGAAGTCTGGGGCTCTCTCCTGAGACTGCTGCCCCAGATAAGCAGAAGAAAATGAATGAATGAATGAATGGTACGACTGCTAAAAAAGAAGGAAGTCTGCTCTCATGTAGCATGTAGAATAAATGTTTTCAAAGAGTTGTGTGTTTTTGTTTTTAAACCTAATTTATGTATGCATTTATGAAAATATGTAATGCAGAATTATTTTATCTTATTACATTTTTGTAAGAACTAAATGTAAGGTCTAAAGCATAGGTCTCAAACTCAATTCCTCAACAGGCAAAGCTCTGCACTCTGCACTGCTCTGCACCCAATCAAACACACCTGATCCAAATAATCAAGGTGTTCATGACTACTCTTGAACACCTTGATTAGTTGGATCAGCTGTGTTTGAATAGGGTTGGAGTAAAACTGTGCAGAGCTTCGGCTGAATTTTAGACCTATGGTCTAAAGTAACCAATAATTTCAGTTTATTACAGCTTCTCCAGATTTTCCAGGTGATTACAGTTAAAGAAATCTATCATATCTACCCTATCTTTGCCTCATTGCACTGGCTCCTTATAAAATCCATAGTTGATTTTAAGATCTTCTTTTTACTTCCAAGGCACCATGATCTTTTTAGGCCATACAGTCTTTAGGCCATTCAGAGTAAGTCAAGTAAGGTAAACCATGGAGCTAATCAAGTTGATTGAGCTTTGTGTTTTCAGCCCTGACACTCTGGAACAGTCTGTCTCTGAACTTCATGACCTCTCCATCTTTGTATGTTTTTAAATTTTAATTTAAATACTTATTGTTATTATATAGCTTTTGCATGATGCTTGCTTGTATCTGTTTATTTTTGTTTCACTATTTTAAGTCAAATAAAAAGTCAATAATTTGTTTCTATTGTAAAGCATCTTGGCTCACCTATTGTTGTTAAATTGTTGTTAATGTTAAAATGTTTTTAGAAGCAGCTTCATTTAATAAAAAAAAAAATGTATTATTCATTCATTCATTCATTTTTCTATGGCTTAGTCTCTGATTTATTTTAGGTCGCCACAGCGGAAGGAACCTCCAACTATTCCAGCATAAGTTTTACACAGCGGATGCCCTTGATCATGTTTCGTTAAATAATATTTTTGTTAATTAAATATATTTGAATATCATATTTATCTCTCTGATCTTTCTAGAAATAAGCTGAATAAAAGTGAATGAGTGAGTGGGTAAACTTTAGTTGTCCAAGTTTATTTGTTTTCTAAACATAATTCAAGTGCAGTACTTTTACTTTTACAATTTAAAAAAACCATAGATCTTGTAAGGAAGATGAGTGATATACGGTTCAATTCAGTATGGTACAGTACAGGTCACCTTTATCAGGCTTGTGTCTCCACTGCCAAATGGTACCCTTTTGGTAGTTATGGTGTTAGACAGAAAGTTGCAATTGACATCATTCCCGCTCAAAGAAAAGTAAAAGTAAAGAAGTATGGGTCATTCACATATCATATGAGAAGCACTTCTCACAAAACAGATGCTTTATACACATAAATACTCATGTATAAATGTCAATTACTAACCTCTTCATGAACAGGATTCGATTATACCTGCAGATCAATGATAATGCCTACTGTAACATCTGCAATTATATAAAATAAATAAATAAATAACACACCTGCATAACACACCTGAGACCCTTCTGGGCTGTACATTTAAAAATGGTGCTTCCTTTGTTTTTATTCTCCTGGCTTGTTGCACGTTAGTGATGTTTCTCTGTAAGCCAGTAGCGTTCAGCTGCTAGTCTAGCTCCACCAAACATAAACTGTTTGTATTTTCAAGTAAAATTAAATATTATACTTGGCCTATGCCAAAATCCAAAAAACACTAAATAATTTATATTTTTATAAGTTACACTACTTAAAAACTATATTAATAAAATAATACTTAAAAACTATATTAATAAAATAATACTTATAAACTATATTACACTAAATAACTAAAGTAGGTTATATAATCTTATTTCTGATTAAAACAAAAGTAATTTAGCAATACCACGTCACTGACAAGCCAACCGCAGAGAAACAAAGCAACCACAGAAATCGTGGAAACCACAGTGATCGCCTTTCTTTTTTACACTTAATTATTGTGCGTTTAATGTTAATTAGATTATTTTCAATCACGTGGTTCTGGTGACGCGCGAAATTCAGATGGAGGATAGGAAGTAAAAAACTGAATGGGAGACATAGGGGAAAATCCGTGTTTTTGCAATTTATACCATATTTCAAAGGAGATATAGATAGAAAATAAGCGCATATGTTGGGCATGATTCTTATATCATTAAGAGGGCCGAGTTTTCTACTGAACTAAAATATATTTGCTTATATTCCCCTGGATTTTGTGTAAGTGTGGTGGTGTTTGTATCTGATTTTTAGAACACATTAACATATAATACACATAGCTAGGCCTGTAAATAATATTTATTGGCGCTGTCAAACGAATTATCGCGTTTAAAAAAAGTTTGTACACATGGATGTATTGAAAGAATGTTTATTACATGCCACCTTTTCTTCCGTTTTTCAGCCAGTTTCTTGAACTTTCCCCCTTTATGAGCAAAAACTTTTGAAAGTCTATAAAATCTGTTTGGCATTTCTTATTAGACGATTTAAACAACAATAAACAACATAAAACATAAACATTTTGATGGTCTGCTAGCGATTCCTAGAAGAATTACTTCCTGCCCTCCACCTAAATTTCACACGTCATCAATGACGTCATGTGAAAACAACCTGTAAATCAATAATGAATAGGTCTACAAGAGTGTATCCTGTGTGTTTGTTTTTTTCCACCATGCAACTGTTTGTGTCTAGTCTTTTAGCACTGAAGCTGCTTTCTTCCAAAACTGAAAGTTACTTGGTCTGTCTGGCAATATTTCGGCTTTCAGTCGAATGAAAAGCCAATTTAGATGAGCCAATATCAAAATGTGCAGCAAAGTAACTGTGACGTGCGGTCACACATTGAATGTGAGGTCTCATCTCGCTCTCGCTGTCATCCATACACCGATACGTATACACCACACAAGCATCAAGTCACGAAACTGAGGCTGGTACCAGCTGACAGTTATTAGAATAGCGGAAGCCTTTGCGAAATCTGTCAAAATACAGCACTGAAATTAACAGGTGTGTTAATGTCTTTCAGCCAAAAAGTCTATCTGTAGGATATCTGTAAAAAACGCAATCAGAGCCAATGTTATGTTGTGTAGCTTAATACAGGCTATTAAATTTCTAATTAAAACCAAAATACAATTAATTGCATTTTTCGTTTTGGTCGCATGAGGTTCAGCACTTGTCATCTTGTCACTGGATACCGAGGAGATGCATCGCATGTTAACTGCTGCTGGTAAGAGAGAGAGAGCACGTGTGAGAGCGCGCGCAAAGCCGGTATCAATATAACCAAAAGCAAGATCATATCGTTATAAATATTCCATTAACGATACTTATCGAAAATATTTAGATTTTTGACTGTTGAACCACAGTCTTTTAAAAATTTATTTAAATTAACCCTTTGAATAGCTGCTCAGATTTCAGACCAAATTGGTCGCACTCTAGAGCCCTGTTATATTTATTAAAGTAGCTACTAAAGGTGGCTACTTTGAAGAACCTAGAATATGACAAATTTTCAGTTGTTTCACACTTTTTTGTTATGTATATAATTCCACATGTGTTAATTCATAGTTTTGATGC
>CAIGQW010004461.1:0-20714 GCA_903798125.1 Danio choprae | reverse complement strand
TTCTTTTGTTAAATAAATATATATATATATTTATTTAACAAAAGAAATGTAAAAATGTTTTTACTTGTTACTGTCACATTTATCATATATTTTACTTTATAATAAGATTTAACACCTAATTGTAACCCCCCTTTTTTCCTCTTTATTAATAGATTTTTTTCAACTAGCAGATTGTCCCTTATTTACATCTTTACCGCAAACATATGTAATATAACTGTGTATGGGGAGGTTGTCATGGTAAATTTTGTGTATAAAGACAAGCATACGCATGAAGCATGTTTTTGAGTCCAGCAGTTTTATTAAACTGCAAGCAGTGCATTATTATAAAATGCACACATAATCTGCCGTTGTTCCAGCATCAGTAGCCTTTACTTCAGTAATTACAATGTTTATGCTTTTCCAGGGCATTTTGGGGTCAGTCAGGTTTGTTTTTATTGTGTCCAAAACAGACTACAGTAAGGGCCAATAAGCTTGCGTGTGGGGGAAGGGCAGCCGGGAGCGACCAGACGCAGACACAGACCCAGGCAGTCCAGTCTGAGCCTGGCATTCCCAAACAGACCTCACTATCATCCCAGTCGGCGACCCTTCCCTGCCCAGACACCCAGTAGCAACACTTGTCTGCAGAGCTCAGAGGTGACCTTTGAATTGACAGCGCTTTATATGGATGTCCAGATGGAGCAGCAGTGTAACACACACCAGTCATAACACAGCTCTGACTGCACTCCAGCTCATAGTGAGAGTCCGTGGCCGTCTGGGGTGATGGGGGGGTTACCTTCATTCATCTTTTTTTCTCTTGATGTTGATGTTTGTGGCTTACAGAGGGTTGGCAAGCATGGGGCTGGGGGGAAGTGGTTATACAGACCATGGTGGAGCACAAGAGTGTGCCAGTATAGTGGCTTTCTACATATGGAGAGAGGCAAAAAAAAAACAAATGCCATTGAGACTGTTGTGTCCACACCATACCTTGCTGTCACCATACCAACCAAGAGCTACTGCAGTATCTGCTGGGTAGATCTGGAGGGAAACTACTTTTTCAAGCTCCCTGTGCTACTTAAATTATACTAACAAATAACTAAAGTAAAAATGTAAAAACAAAAATATAAAAACAGAGAAGATTTCAGAAAAAAGTTTGAAAGTCAACTACAGAAGGTCAAAACGAAAAACTATTAAAGCATTTATATCAGAAATCTTTGTGCATGTCTGTGCCCCCAATTATGTTTCATGTTTCATAAAAGAAAAAAAGTGCAAGAATGGGTACCTTTATGAGTACAACAGCTTGTCGCTGGGACAGTTTGTCCCTTATTTACCCCTATACTGTACATGCACATTTAGCACCTCAAGGGTACAAACTACTACTCTAAGGTATTAATGTGCATATTTTAAGGTACAATCTTGTCTCTCTAAAGACAGCACCCAGAGACAAGTTGTTGACATTTTGTTGACATTGTACTTTGTAGTGTGTTTTTGGTCACACTATACAATAGGTGTCCATTAGTTAATACTTCTACAGCATTAATTAATTGTAGTTAATGTCAATTTCATCATTAATTAATGCATTAGTAAAATCCAAAGTTGTGCTTGTTAACAATAGTTATTGTTATTGAATAGTTATTGAGTTAGCACATGAGTTAACAATCTGTATTTTCATTAAATAATGTTAACAAAGATGGATACGTACTATATTAAATGTATTGCTATTTTTTGTTCAAGTTATTAAATATATTAATTAATGGAACCTTATTGTAAAGTGTTACCATATTTTTATACTCTCGACCTGTGCCACACTAAGAACACCACATTTCAGGAACCAATTTAGTTAAGTATCTATGTAGGGCTCCAACTCCCCCTAGCTTCCATTGCATGTACTTTGCTTTGACAAGCTATTCTGGTATTCACAACAATCTGACTGTATTTTATCTAATAAATGACATGTTATGAATTGCATACCTCCCTGACATTATAGGAATGAGATGTGCAATGTTTTTTCTTAACATTGTCTTATAGAGGGCCAAAGCAGGAATGTGCAGTTTTCATCACACACCGAAACACTGCTTTGAGAAATTGCATAACTGCAAGTCTGGAGTCCAGATAAAATTTCTCTCTTCATTCCTTCCATTTGCAAGACTACTCTGAAAGTTTTCTGCTCAAATATCTGTATTCTTTATTTTATTACATTTCAGCATGTTTAGATGCAAGAAAGAATGTTTCTAAACAAGCACATATTTGAAAAGAAAGAACATAATACTGTAAATTTGCATAAATTACATAATCATCTCATCCAATAACAAAGAAAAGACAATAACAAAACAAATAGGCAGCAGGATAACGATAATGGAGCTGGATGTTTGAGAATTATTTCTATAATAAACATCACACAAGTAGCCTCAAGTCCTTTCCTAAGACCAGCCTTTCGACAGAGGTTAAAAACAGCCGTGGAAAACATTTGGACCGAGGACGAGCAAAATATTTCTCAGTAGGTGATCCTCTTGCTGATATCAGGTTACTTGTGGCTGCCACATGAAAGAACCCTAGTAACCTACATACATGGGCGTCTTCAGTTCCCCTTCAAGCCCTCAACATAGCCCTTGTGGCCCTTTATCCAAAACAGGAGAAACACCCAGACAATGGAGCGGTAGTCTATACTGTCATGGCCCACGACAGGCCCCCCTAGCTGTGCTCCACATGGACCACAAACACTTCAGCCTCATCAGAGGGGATTATCAAACCCTGTGCAGCCATTGTTCTGACCTACCTTGGGTGGCTTGGCTTCACCAGAAAGCTCTTTTACTGGGCCATTTCTCTGGGCTGTAGCCCCCTATGTCTGCATAAGGCCAATGTGTGGGGAGGTGACAAAGCCACAGAAAGGATTGGGGGGGGGGGGGGGGGGTTGTTGCGCAGCTGTAAATCTTAATGTCACTGACGGGAAGGCTGTTGCGGACCATTACCATAAATCTGACAAACGCTAATTTGATGGGAGGCTGTATCTGTCTGGGCTCAGGCTGGTCTAGACGGCCTATTGAGAGATCCTATGGCAAGGGGAACTTTTTGTCCCCCCAGCAGGACCATCTGGATATAGCAATAAGTGGCAAGCGGCACAGTTCACACAATGATCAAAGTGAGTTCTTGTAATTGTGATGAGCACATTCCCCAGCTCACCTACCAATACGCAGTCTGGGGCACATTTCCAAAAGAGGCTGTTTTCATGGCTAGATCACCTGGCAAAAATGATTCTAGACTCTTATCGCACAGAATCAATTGAAAGGTACCTATAAACCCTGATGTGGAAAAAGTAAAAAAAAAAATTAAGGAAAATTTGTTTAAAAATATAAAATCTTAAAAAAGTGTCACACTCACTTGTCTTGCTTGGTGTTGCGAAAAAAAATAATATGAGCTTGTGCGAAAAAAAAAATTTTATATTAATAATGGAATTGTGGAATAATGGTTGTATTTGCACAAATAAATTCAAATTTACCAAAATTTTTACATTAATTTCATATGCTTAACTGACTGCTTTATGTGAATATTAACCATAATAACCTTTCAATTAAATAACCACCATTTAAATAAAATAAACTTTGAACAAGAACTCAATTTAGCCCTCTGACATGACAGATGTATTTCTTTTGAGGAGAATTTTCAACAGCCATTTTTCACATGTTAAAAGTAAACTCTGACTTTATTGATTTGATCTAAATCTTTTTTACATTGATAAGAATTAAAAGATAGTCATAGACCACTGTAGCAGCTTTAATGTTAGTTATCTTGGTGTTGTACAACTTTTTTCTCTTTCGCAGAACCAAAGCATAATTATTAATCATGCTTTTCATTGCTTTTATGGCAGACAAAACTCATATGCCACTCACTTAACTAGCATACATGCACACTCAGTTAAATACAAATGCATCACTAGGTTTTTTTGCAATTTAAAATCACAAATAGTACAAATTAAAGACAAAACGCTATTTGGTAAACAAAATGCTCACATGTTGGTGTGAGTACAACACAGAATGCTGACTTAAAATACAAATACAAAAATTAAATTGCAGCAAATTTATAACTTAAGCAGAAACATACACTATGGGGAAGTAGTGTATTCAGTTGAGTATTTTCATGTTCCTCACAACCCAAGACCACATTCATGCCCAGTTGGGACCTTCCCAAAAAGGGGGAGAGATGAGAGCAATAGGAGTAGAACAGAGGGGGCTGGGCATTTGGGTTTATAAATTTTGTAATTGGGAAGGGTGATTAGCTCAGACATATTAGCATAAGGCGGCAAAACTTTGGTTTCCACCACACAATGTAAGCAAAAAGATGTTTTCCGCACTGATATAGAGGATCAAAGCCAGAGGGCCCCCTTTTCAATATGCTGCAACTAATGTGTGAGGGCCAAGGGGGTTGAGGGTACCCCAAAAACAGGCGAATGGAGGAGGGTTTTTGCTGTTCTAACATCAGTAATCAGACATTTTCAAATAGCATTCATTTATCCAAGATGTGCTTAATTTTTCACAGAGAAAAAAAAATCTGTGACCCTGGTGAGTGTGGGAAAATTCCCTACATAAATGCATTTGTATCAACTATTCCATAATAAGTATCTCTATGCCCCTCTGAGACAAAAACAATGGGGACTGCAAAAACAATAAATCTGTTTGGGGTTTTTTTTACATTACATGCACAGGAGAAATAGTTTGACATGACAGAATCCACTCAAGACCCTATACAATGTAAAGTCTGTCTGCCAGGATATGGTTGCTTTGATTTCTTTATAGAGATTTATGCCAATCAATGCCACTCCTGCCAATTTAGGCTCATGGGTATCTGTCGTTAACAATAGCGAAATGCATACTGGTTACATGTGTAAGCATTTACAGTGTAATGACTGCAATTTCAGTCACTAAACCAGACAGTTTGTTGCTTTATTTTCCATTGGACAAACCTAAAAGAAAGTTATACCACAAATCAGCAAAACCACCCTCTTGCCTTATTTTCATATTAACAATTGTCATCTTCACAATACTAGCAGGGCTCAAACTTGTAACCGATTTAGTCGCATATGCACCCAAAATTTTATCTATGCACCGAAAAACACCACACTTATCACTTATGAATGGTTTAAAACAGTTGACATGTCAACTTGCTGCATTAAACAAATCCCGCAATGCTTGCCCCGCCTTCAAGCTCTTCTTGTTGGCCCACTGCTCTAGAACAGAACGCGAATGGATTGGTTAATATCAGCTGTCAATCACTCAGTTCAGAGGACCGGGAGCTATATCCGCAAAAATGTAAAGGTCTGGATACGAGAGAATGAAAATTAATTTTGTTTTAGAAACCACCTAAACTTACAAATAATGGCATATCTTATTAGTGATCATGTGGTGAATGTTAATCCACCATTAGCACTTTTTGAAGAGTGGATAAAATACTTCCAGTGGGTTAATGTCCGCTGTGAAAATTACTAAAGCCATTCATCATAAAGCCGGTGGGACAGAGTTTTCAGGTAACAGTGTTTGTCACATCTACACATTTTAAGCACGAGATGTTCTAACGTTATTTAATCCTTCATTTAATCGTCACGATGCTATCAGTCGCGCAACAGGCAACTCGTTCACCATCGTAAAAGAGCATGCATTCACTAAGATTAAACTAATATTGCAGCACATGAAAAGACCGTCATTGCTATTAAGATGACAAATGCAAATAATAAGTTATATGTCAAGATCATCTGTGCAATATCAAACACCACCCATGAGAACAGCAAAGTTATTATAGTTAACTCAGTTATCTCATTCACGTCAAGCAGTACATGCAGATTTTTTGTTTGTTACTTTTTATTAGTGTTGATTTCAAATGCAATAAATCTGTATTGATAGTACAGTAACGGTGCTCATAATTTTTGGTGGGTGTGCCTATATTTTGGCTGGTGCGCCTTCATTTTTGAAGTTAGGAGCACCAGTGCTACCAAGCAAAAAGGTTAATTTTGAGTCCTGACTAGGATATACTCTGCTTTTACACTTTCAACAAAAGGTTACAGTTGGGGTCCATATGTAATCCATTTTTTAAGGTTAACAGTGATGTGCTTGTACCCTCATAGGCAATGTTAGGTTTCTCAAAATGCTTTGTTTCACAGTAAATGCCATAATAACAACTTGCTAAAAAGCTATAAAAGAATACACCCAGACCTTTTATATTGTGATTTATTTTACCAGCACAACATTAACTGGTGCTTCATAAAATAGCAATAGTGTTCAATGAACTCTTGTGTACCCTGGTGGAAAAAAGTTTCTGTATTGTGTAATGTTCAGTGCTGTTTGGGGACGGCCAATTTGAAGTACTTCTATTGTTCAGCAAGCCAGTATCTCCTCAGATGACCCAGAATTTGAATGAAAAATAAGAAAGAAAATTTTCAAGCCTCTAGGAACATATTATCTTAAAAACGCGTTTGGTGAAGCAGATACAATCTCGAATCTTAATCTAATATTAAAACTCTATATCCATGTCCATCTTCGAATTAGCTTCAAAAGAAAATGGCTTTTGATTTCAGTGTAAATCTAGTGTAAATAAAGGTTGCCATTGCTGCACAAAGTGCCAAACTTACATCTGGCCAAAGGTCAGTCTGTAACCTTTTCGTAACACTGCAACCTCACATGGCAAATCCACTTCTGTTACAACATTTACAAAAGCTTGAGAGCAAATCATAACCCTGACAGATTCAGGTCTAATATTTTAACCTCTGCAACACAAGAGCATGCTCATTCATTGTTTGGGGATAGGCAACTTGAACAGGCCTTCATTAAGAGGAGTTTGCATCAAGAGTTAATTATGCAAATGGCCTTTCATGTGCTGGCAGCTTCCAGCAAGCTCCCTTCACCCTTCATTAAAGCCCAAACACTGTACTCGTGGGATATTTACCATACTAGCGCCATACAAGTCCTTCACCTAGGGTTATTCCCAGCTCCTTCTAAACGCCAAATCGATTCTTGGAAGGAAAAATCTACAATGGCAGCCATTGTGGCCTCTAAGCTCCACACAGCCTTTTTCCATCAAAGACCCTCTGGAAGACTCTTGCTGGGTGTAGCTGAAGGCCCCCTGAAATTCTCCACACCTCCTCAGCTGATGGTATGTACTCATGTGTTGGACCAAAACAGTCAATTAGGGGAATGCCTGATGAACAATTTTGTCAATATATTAATATATTAGTAATGGTAATAACAGACCTCACCATTAAACATCAGAGATCCTCATTTGTTTTAATGGCCACATTGAGAATTTCACTTTCAGCAACTACAGTTGAAACTACATTTGAATAAAAATGTTAAAAACATATTTTTTTAAAATAGGGGGAAAAACAGCTGAGCACAGATCTTGTATGTCTTAAAATAACTTTAGCATTTTTTTACAGATATTTTGCTAGGATCAGACAAATAAACAAAGGGAATGTTCCAAACAAGGTGTTTATAGGACACAGAAGCCAAATAGGATCAGAATGACCAGAAAACCACACACCCATGAGAGGGATTGCAAAGGGAATGAAACAAAGGAATTATTTGAATTTTCCAAAGAGCAGGGGGGAATGAAATATATGTGCAAGCACATTTCCAACCTTGAAATCATTATAGTTCAAATGAAGCATTTCTCAAACTCTGTTTGAACTATTTATCAAAACAGCCTTAAAAAGAAAGTGAAGCTTCATATTTCTGTGAAGATGAACATGTTCTTGGGCTACAACCAGAATAATTCTTGTGTGGCGAGTCACCCAATGGGGACACAGTGTTAACAGGCTGTATCAATGGCAATGCTAATTATCCCCGAATGCATGCCGATCAACTACACCTTTAGTAAATCTGCCAGTCTGCATATAAATGCCAGAGAAAGAAAGCTAGGCATGTGATCATTCCACTCCATGGCTTTACTACTCATTCTCCCTTTCCATTACAGAGATCATTGATTAATAGTGACCGCCACACAACCCTCACTGCTGACACTCCTCAGACTACTTCAACTGAATGTCCAAAATACATGGCACGTTTACCTTCACCTCTGCACTTATTGTCAATAAATCACCCTCCAGAATACTGTTATAACACAACTTGTGTCCGTTTAATCCCACAAGTACTGTGCAGATGAGGAGTGATTATTAAACCCGGAACACTCTCTCCCCACGTGAAGACGCCAGTAATGAAGGAAATCATACACTGTCTGACGGAGATTAAAACTTGCCAGCAGCAAATCACAGAGTAACTCACATAAAAACAGAAAAGGACCAAGCAGGTGGTTGAAAGGCTGCAAGCTCCCTGAGTCCCTTGTGCTGGCCCATCAGCATCTCACAAGAAGGTAATAGCAAATAGAGAGCAGAGGGATAAAGCAGAGTGGGCACGGGTGCAGGTACCCTTTCTACCTTCTGAGGCGCAGAATACTTCTCTCTAAAAACACTGTGGAATGAGGATTATGATGCACTCAAGCAAGAAATCCTAAGATGTTCCCAGAGTGTATTTATTGAGACTAACTTCAGAATCTACAAAAGAATCTTCATTATGATCAGCATAGCACTATCAGTGCAAACATTGTGGAATCAGTGGATCCTCTGAATTTTCGAAATCACAAACAAAAACCGAACAGTGTAACATATTTGAACAGATCTATAGACATTGATAAGGGCTTTTGGCTTTTGCTTTTCCCTCTGGCTAGATATGAGGGGGGGTTTGTAAAACAAATATGCTGTGCGTTTCTGTGTAGTGGTTGACTGATATATAGCCAATATTTTCAGTTTTTGAGGGGCTTTTTTTTTGAGCCAAAAGCTGCAACTCCTGTCTTAGCAAACTGTGCTTTCATTCTCACTTTGCTCGCTGTTGTCATTCAGTTCGGTATTTATATGATTTAAACAATCTTTGAATGATTAATGAGCAAACCTTTCAAACTTACTTAAATCCAACTGTGGGATCTAATAAAGTGTGATTTTGTATTATGCATTATCTGTTCTCTGCATGACGGTTTGTCCGTGTGAATTGAATGCTGAGAGGAGGAGATAGTATCACCATCATATTCATGTCATTTTAACCATTTACTACGTTTAAAATAAGTGTCACCTTGGATCTATTTTAAAAATTATATTCAGAATGTACACAATCTTCCCAGAATACTGATAGCCTTGCTGGTTACAGTTTAATTACTTTTAAATTATATTTTTATTAAATATTTAAATCACTTCAGTGGGTCACATAACTGATCTGAGTGAATTGTGAATGAGTGTTTTTGTGATGCATGACTTTATTTTGAAAGATATATGAAAGCTGTTGTTGACACTTCTGTCAGACGCGATTCATATGCACTAGAAAAACATGTTACCAAGGATGAGATGTGCTTATTAATGAGAGAAACGTGAGTGGTTTCTTTTACAACGCAGAGGCAGTGAGCGCGAAACCAGTGCTAATCTACTGCGCAACACCAGAATTTAAAGCACAGATAGCATAACCATTCTACTCTGACCTACTCATCTTACCCTAACTGTAGATGACGTGACCGCAGTCTTAATGAGCACCAGGGAACCACATGCTGCGAGTCGGTTTGCCAGGTAAACACAAGCCCAACATTATTAAGTACTGAGCTCTGAGATAATTGAGCCCAGGGCTCCCGCCTGGTCAATAAGCATATAAGGGGGTACGAGATCAGATAGTTCTCCCTGATCAGATAGTTATCTAGAGCTCCCCCTGGTAAAGGGGGAAAAAAGGGGGGAGATGGGGTGGATGGGGAGTTTCTTCAGAAAAACGAAGATAAGAGAGTAGTTTTTGACAGGCTATTTATAGGGAGTTTGTATTAATCTGATTGGCTTACTAATGCTTACAGATGAGAGACCGGCTGCGATCAATCATATCACGTGCTCCTCTCGAAATTAGTTTGTGAAACTTCACATATCGGTTGACCACTATTTCTGTGCTGTGCATTTCAATACAAAGTAGAATAGCATTTAACTGACAGGAACAGTGTCAATTATTGTTCATAGTTCCTCTTTTCTTATCAACAAGTTGATTCAGAGAGGGTCGCTTCCCTGCACCTTTGGGCCAGGGATAGGCCTCTCACTGTAGTTTTTTTTAAGTGCCAAACACCAGTGTAGAGTACCTGTCCTTGCTTGTCCTTGGAGTGCTGGAAGGTGCTGAAGAGTCCATTGTTCTACTGGGGGACTTCAATGGGTAATGTGGGTAATGACAGGGATACCTGGAGAGATGTGATTGGGAGGAACGACCTCCCTGATCTGAATTCAAGTTGTGTTCTGTTGTTGGACTTCTGTGCTAATCACAAGCTGTAAGGAGCTGTTGTAAGGCTGAAGGATGTAAGGCCTGTGGTGCCTGTCGTGGCAGCAACCCACGAACCCGTTGGTGGACACCGGAAGGGATGCCGTCAAACTAAAGGAGTGCTACCAGGTTTGGCTTGCTTGTGAGACTTTCGAGACAGCTTATGGGTACTGACAGGCTAAGCGTGCTGCAGCCCGGCCGGTCCTATAAGCAAAAACTTGGGTCTGGAGGTCAGGGACAGTATCTCTGGACTGGGCAACTGGGGTGGTGGTTCCCATTTTTAATAAGGGAGACTGAAGGGTGTGTTCCAAATATAAAGGTATCACACTCCTCAGCCTACCTGGTAAAGTCTATGTTAAAGTACTGGAGAGGAGGATCTGGCCAATGGTTGAACCTCGGATCCAGGAGGAACAATGCTTATTTCGTCAAGGCAGTGGTACACTGGATCAGCTCTATACCCTCATAAGGGTGCTCAAGGGTTCATAGGAGTATGAACCCCAATCAGTCAACGTGTTTTGTGGACTTGGAGAAGGCATTTAACCGTGCCCCTTGTGGCATACTGTGGATGGTGCTCTGGGAGTATGGAATAAGAGGCACTCTGTAAAGGGGTGCTCAGCCCCTGTATGAACAGAGCAGGAGTTTGGTTCACATTGCCGGCAATAAGTCAGACTTGTTTCCAGTGCATGTTGGACTCCAGCAGGGTTGCACTTAGTCACCGGTTCTGTTCATAACTTTTATTAAAAGAATTTCTAGGTGCAGCCTAGGGCTGGAGGGGGTCTGGTTCGGGGACCACAGGATTTCATCTCTGTTATTCGCAGATGATGTTGTTCTGTTTGCTTCATTGAACATGGACCTTTAGCATGCACTGGGATGGTTTGCGGCCGAATGTGAGGCCATGGTGTTCCACCAGAAAAAGGGGTTTGCCATCTCCAGGTTGGAGGAAAGTCTTGGGGTTTTTTTCACGAGTGGTCGATGTATCGGTTCATTGTGGTAAAGAAGGTGCTGAGCCAAAAAGCTCTCGATTTACCGGTCAATCTGCGTTCCTACTCTCACCTATGGTCATGAGCTTTGGGTCATGACCAAAAGGACAAGATCTCTGATACAAATGGCCGAAATCAGTTTCCTTCACAGGGTGGCAAAGCACACCCTTATAGATAGGCTCTGTCACCCGGGAGGAACTCGGAGTAGAGCTACTGCTCCTCCACATCGAGAGAAGCCTGCTGAGGTGGCTCGGGCATCTGGTTCGGATACCTCCTGGACCCTTACAGAGGGAGGTGTTGCACACTTGTCCCACCGAGAGGACACGTTGGAGGGAAGAGACTATTGGCTTGTCTCTTGGCTTGCCTGGGAACGCCTCGAATGGCAAAGGTTAGGGACCTCATACTGTCATACTCTCTCTCACATAGGGGAGGTTCACTCCACACTTCTAAATTATTAGAAAATATAGAATATAAAAAATGACTGATTCACAGCATTTGAAAATCAATATTAGACAAAAAACAAAAACAATTAACTCTTAAAAACAAATGAAGATAACATTAGCTTGTCTGTCTTATTTATTATACCATTATACTGATTCTTCAAAATTCACACTTTGTGTTCCACAGAATAAAGTTACATAGAAATTACATAGATTTAGAAGAAAATGAGAGTGAAGCCATGACATAATTATACTGTAATTATTCATATAAGCAATTCTTCCTTAATGAGCATGTGTTGATTTTACTGTGGATCAGAACATTGGCCTCAGAAACAGGGTCCTGCATTTCTACTGATCCACCCTCTGGAGCCCAGTTTTAAAATCCCTGTGTCTCAACACAATACATTTGTTTCTAGAGCCCGTTTGTATGTTATTTTATTTTTCTTCTGTCTCAAAAACAACAACCTCAACACTTATGTAATAGTAAACTCAAACCACATTCAGGGACCCCACTGCCAAGCCCACCCATCTCAAATGAGAAATCAAGCTTTTTCCCTCAGCATTAGTAAATTCAGCTACACAAGCCTGAATGAAGAACAGAAACAGCTGACAAACAGGATCTGCATATGCATGAAAGTCATAAATGTCTTGTGATATTTTAGGTTTGATTTAATAACTGCTTGAACTATTCTGACAAAAAAATAATTAACTGCATAGCAAAAGGATCATTCTGCCACTCAGTGGTCATCAATAACACAAACAAACAATAATAACACTGAGGTGTACGTTCATGAATCAGTTTATAATGAAACCAAAATGAAAAGGTTTCACATTTCTGTTGGATGCAATTAATGGTGCTACCAGGTACTGGGAGGTGCTACCAGGAATAGAAGAGTACAACACATATATATATATTTTTGCATTCCTATTTGCTCAAATAATAAAAGAAAAACTCAACTATAGTGTTTCTTTACACAATTGTTACAGTATATTTTAAAAATCCCGTACACGTGCTAATTCTGTCAATTAATCAATATTCTGCAATGAGTTATGCACAATCCTTTAGGAGCTGAAGTACAGTGCTAGGTACTAGTAGGGTTGGGTTGATAAAAGATGCCATCGGATAGACATCACGATGCTGAGCCGGCAACACAATCCTCCGCCCCGCAACTGTCGCAGCAGCAACCCGCTCGCGAAAAATACACACGGCCCCCATTTACACTAATACGTCTTAGTTTTAAAATGCCATTTTAGAACGAAAACGATCCATGTCTACACTGGCGTTTCACCTAGCATTTCTGTAAAGCCCTCCTTCCACACTATCCCGCTGAAAACGCACATCACGTGACCACACACACACACACACACACACACACACACACACACACACACACACACACACACAAACACAAACAGTCATGCGCTGCCTGCAGTGTATGCGCGCGTCTGAGCTCCAGCAGTCAGCAGGTGTTTGAACACAAAACCCCAGAAAGCAGTGCACATCAGACAGTTTATTAAGGATGTACCGTTAGATCGTTGGACCAATTCATGCCAGAGTCCTGCGGAAAAAGTGATTGACAGGTGGTAATATGTGTGTAACTGATTTGTATTTTTTATTTATGATTTGGTTATGGGTAAAACAAAGACCATGCGGGTCAGGTAGTTGAAACGGTAGGCTACAAATAATTAATTTGTTATGAATTAATTATGTATTACGATGCCATCGTACATCGCGATGTTTCACATTAGACATCGTACGATACCAAATTGGTCGACATCGCCTAACCCTAGGTACTAGGGATGCTCCGATCAGGATTTTTGCAGCCTGTACAGTGTACCGATTCCTTGTCATGATGATCGGCCGATACAAAGTACCGATTTTGATGCTTCAAGCTTTATAATACATAAAGCACATTTTCCCTTTAAGTATGATACTTAAGTTAAGATCTCACCTAAGAGAATAAATTAAGGATGTTGCATAAAATCCCTTAAACACGTCTCTTATAACTAGGGCCAGACAAAATCTTCTGACATTTTTTGCTATTTCTGCACAGAATTGTGAGACAACAATCTTCGGATTTATGCAGAATAATTTTGGGAGTATCGTAACTAAAAACTTAATACATGAAATAAAAAATAATAATTTTTTTACTTTTATTTCATGTTTACAATGCAAATCCAATTAGATCCACATATTTGGTAAACATAGCAAATCTTGCATATATCTATTAAAAGACAAAATATTACTTCACAAACTGTGTTGTAAATAAATCAAATGAACATTTTTATATTAGTCAATAATATTGCTAAAACGAATTTAAAAACTGAATAAATATAAATTTACACACATTTACACAATAAATAGACTCAATGGGCTAAAAATCTGTGGAAATCTGCAGATTTCTGTGCATGTAGATTCCTTGTGGGCCTACTTAAAACCATTTAGTGTGAACATGTCATGGTCAGAGGCAGCTTTACAAAAACTAATAGATAGCACAGATAAAACAATTGGTAACAGGGATGCAACGATTCACAGTGAGCCGGTTGAAAATCGATTCAAATATGTGACGATTCAAACCGGTAGAAATGTTGAATGAATCGCAATACATTTTTTGAACAGAGGGGGCGCTGTGTTTACAAGTGCAAACTCGCTTTACCTGCACATCAGCAGTGAGCAAGAGGTGGGGCGGCAGAGTAAAATGACAGCGGTGAAGTGCGCCAGACAAAACAGGAACTGTGTGCAAATACTGCAAAAAGACGTTTACTTACACTAACAGAACAACAAATATGATACACATAAACAGTCAGCACAGTGAAAAACTACTGTCACAGACGTCTATACGCAAAAAAAACTATTAATAAGCCAAACCACGGGCTGACGGCTGATAGAACGGATGATTTGCAGCTCCGGAGATCACACGGTGTGTCAGTGTTTTCATAGCGAAAGTGTGAAGATGTTTTTCAGACTGAAAGAGAAAGTTGTGCTGTTACAGAAACAGGTATTAGATTATTTTTACCCTCTCCTTTTCAAAATAACTTGCTTATTATTAATGAATATTTTAAAATGTTCAAGATTATCTCTTATACTAATTAACTATACAAGCAATGTTAATTATTCACCTTCATAATCATGTTCAACTCCTGTCTCTATCCTACTATATAATTAGTAATTTTATAGTCAGTATTTTATGCCAGTGGCCAGTCCCCATGAGCAGAGGAGATAGTTTGTATTATTCTTTTGTTTCTTAAAATAGGAATTTAGTTATGGCAAAAATATATATTATTTTGCAAAAAATGTGCAGCATTTAAGAAAAAAAATGAAAGGGCTCTTTAGCTTAAACTAATAAAAACTAATACCAAATTTTTTTTTTTTAAATCGTGACTAAACTGTATCGTGAGATTAGTATTGTGAATCGTATCGAATCTTGAGTCAGGTGAATCATTACATCCCTAATTGGTAAGAAAAATGACTAATAATGCAATTTGAAAACATTGCAAATGATGAAAAGAATTCGACATGTCTCAATCCAAAAAGCATATTTGTCACATAAGTTAAAATGCACGTCACCTATAAATCCATTACATCTTTACTAAAAGAAAATAGGCTTATAAACTACTGTTTATTGCAATAAGTATATTACAGGAAGTTATATTGGTAAATATTAAAGTTAAAACAAATAATAAAGTTTTTTTATTATTCATCTAATATTTCCAGCCAGAAATATTGTCAAATAAACAGAACTGTTAGTTCTTATATCTAAAAAGGCCTAAATACATACAAGGTGATTCAAATACTTTGCTCATTACCAACTATTGATAGCAGATCCAGACAGCCGCCTCCTGTGCTCTTGCAACAAAGAGACCATGACTTGCGCAAGTCGCACGAATAAACTGTATAAACAAAGGTCGCACCACATCTGTATATATTTTATTGTTGTGATGGGAGCACAGCAATTGCTTAAGACCCCACACATCATTTATTTCCTCACATGTCTTCCTCTGCTTGTAAACTCATAATCAAACACTTGTGATTGGTTCGTGAGCTCATTAAATGTAATTATTGGTCGATAAAAGTCGATCGATTAAAGCATCCCAACTGAAGGATACCCAAAAAGTATGGTAGTGTTCACTATTTTGGTACCATTCACAACTTCTGACAGAAGAAACAGAAAAAAAGTGCACCATGCTGTACTGGACTGGACGCGCTCATTAAAAACTAAACTTTAATGCACAAGTAGAGTAGGAAAAGCAAGACAGGATACTAGAACTTGTGAAGAACTACAGTATACATTCAATGAATATGCTTAAATGTATCCTACTTCAACAGGGCATCTTGACTTTTTTAATGAAAGTCTTAAGCTACTTACAAAAACATATTATCAGGCCCTTTAAGTGCAGCAAAGCAAACCAGCTGTGAACAGTCTTCAGTAACTAAGTAAAGACCTGAGGAACAGACACAAAAAAAATGTACAATAGCAGAAATAGATCAACCTAAGGCAAACAAATTAACACAAGTGATGGCAAACTCCTCAATACAAGTAAACATGGTAAAACTCATACACTGATCTCTAGTGGTCAGTTAAACTGGATCACATTAAAGTCCCCCTAAAAAGCAGTAATGGCGTTTTAGGCATTTATTTAGGCATTAGTATCATTTAGGCATATTGTTATAAGCCTAATTGATACTATTCACTGTGAATGAAGCTCACAGTGAATGACTCGATTCACTGAGCAGGTTAAAAATCGGTTCAAATATGTAATGATTCAAGTCAATTAAGATGTTAGTAAGATAGAAGTAAGATAGAGTGTCTGCATAAATATTAAATACAGAATAGCAATATGGTTTGCTTGCCTTAGTTACCTTGTTTAATTTATTAATTCAATAATACATTTTTTGTTCTATTTTGTGTTTTAAAGTTATTAACAATAAGGGAAGTGAAATTTGAGTGATCAGTGCAAAAAAGTGCATATACATTGTGTGTGTATATACTGTATTATATGTTAGAGACATTTTATTCATATTATACTTTATTTGATTTGTAATTTTTTAATTACAATATAGTTTTTTTATTTGACAAAATATATTTTTATTTTACAAAGATATGCCTAGCATTAAAAAAAAATAACAGGAGTGCAATTGTTCATTTCCAATTTGTTTCAACTCATTTTGATAAAAAGATGAAAGTATGAAAAAATATATATATCAGAAAAACCAGTATCATGAATCCTATCACATCGGGAGTTGAGTGAATTATTACATCCCTAGTATTCATATCAAGTATATCTAAAAACTAGTGCATTCCAAAACAATGAGTACGTTTACATGGACACCAATTATCAATTTTTTATACGATTAAGAATTAATTCTCTGATTAAGAGTCTACCATGTAAACAGCAATTTTTAAATACTAATCGAATTAAGACATGTGGAGTATGCCGATTTAAGTCGCATTATTGAAGTAAACACCCTATGACTTTGGCCACATTTTGCAACAGGAGTCCATACACACACGGCTGTTTAACACTATTCTCTGCACCTACCGAGTCAGTGAAGGACCACAGACACCTGCATCACAAAATGCGGAGGGTTATTTTCCCCATACAGCGTGCGGCATCAAATTCCATTAAAACAACACTCTTCCAGCAGTTCATACTCGCATACAATATCTTGTTTTTCATGGGGGGCATGCATGAAATGTTCCTGAATAAAAGTGAAAGTGAGAAACTGCAGTTAAAGTCGACAAATTAAAAATGAAACAAAAAATGTAGCGTGGTGACACAACGATGTTAATCGAATTATGTGCTATAACATGTAAAACGGGATCATGAAAGGAACATTCAAAAAGCAACTCATGTAAACACCTTAATATTATTTTATTCAGATTAAGGCAAATAATTTGATTACTGATGTCCATGTAGAAGATAGATATAAACATTAAAAACTCCAATGATGACATCACAGTGTACTTAAACTTTTCATCAGATCTTCTATTCAATTCAATGTTTTCTAGAATCTGAGGAGTCCTGTACCTTACAATATAAAAGCAGTGTCTGATATTGGCCTCTTGCTCACAAATCTTCAGTGGTATTAATGCTAACTGGCACATGTAGAGTAAAATACCAGGACATGTAAATACATCAGAATTTGTGTCAATGTGACAATAATGTGTAATTTACACATTTTTAATACTTTTTAGTAAAACTGTGACTATCACAAGCTGTCAAAAACTGTCTGAGCTTTGCCAGACAGTGACACAACCAAAAACAAAAATTATAAAAAGGAGAGGAAGCACCTCAATATATCCCACCTTTACTACCTATTCCAGGGGAATATCTATGACATGTTCCATGGAAACTTCATGTGATAAATCTGCTTATAACTCCAAATAAAATATAGTATGTTGTGGCTTGGGTCAGCACAGTGGTGCAGTGGGTAGCACATTCGCCTCACAGCAAGAAGGTCGCTGGTTCGAGCCTCGGCTGGGTCAGTTGGCATTTCTGTGTGGAGTTTACATGTTCTCCCCGTGTTTCCGTGGGTTTCCTCCGGGTGCTCCGGTTTCCCCACAGTCCAAAAACATGTGGTATAGGTGAATTGGGTAAGCTAAATTGTCTGTAGTGTATGAGTGTGTATGGATGTTTGGATTGAGTTGTATGGATGTTTCCCAGTGATGGGTTGCAGCTGGAAGGGCATCCGCTGCGTAAAACATATGCTGGATAAGTTGGCGGTTCATTCCGCTGTGGTGACCCCAAATTAATAAAGGGACTAAAAAGAAAATGAATGAATGAATGTTGTGGCTTTTGGCCTATGTGTGACGTAGAAGTATGCAGAAAAGTTGGCAAAATTTTAATAAAAAAAAAAGAAAGAAAGAAAGAGGATCACCAGAATTGCAAATCATCTGTATATACGAGAATAAATGACTGCAAGCATATTCTGGGTCTTAGTTAATGAAATGGCACCACCAAGTGGTTTTGTGAAGTTTATCAGTAACAGTTTTGTTTCACTGGGACTACTGCCTTTAGACACTTTGCCTATACTATTTTAATTGGTTTATAGGGTGATTAAGTTCAGAAGCTTCAGCAATGTTAAATTTTAATATAAACATGTCTTTACCCATCAGAAAGTAAGATTTTACATGCTATCATCTAATTATGAAAAGGAAACATCTGACTAGAAAAGGGAAAAAATCTTGTATAAAGGTATCAGTATAGAAGAGTCACATCCCCTTTCATTTGGGTGAACTGTCCCTCTAAGTTGATGTTGAAACCTTGAAAATAGAAGCTATTGTAACTTAGTAGTTTTTTACTACTGATGCAGCTTATTTCATAATATTCAAAAAAAAAAAAAATGCCACAACCATCTGACTTCTATTGCATAATCACTACTCAAATCTAATGTAAACATTGTTACTGTTGGTATTAGAACAAAACCCACTTGAAATAAAAAAAACAGCCAGTTAACACATCAAATTTCTCAGAATAACAACGGACAAGAACCCCAGAAAATAAATGTTAGCCTACAGCTTTGGTAAATAAAAACATGTCAGAACTGAGTAAATGCACATGCACATACATATGCACACAAAATACTGTGAACAAGGGAGAGTTTTTTTGAGTGAGAGGCCTGACAATGGTTTGCCACGTGCCACAATTTTAGACCACGACTGAAATAGAATGCATGTGATTTTCCCCTCCATTGCCTTCTCAATGAAGGTCCAACGGAAAACTAATGAGACACAATAAAAACCTCACAGAAAACTGAGCCTTAAACACACTTGTTGCTTTCAAACTGTGCAAATATACATAAAGATTTACAGTACATAACACATCTAAATGCAAATTAATACAAATTATCTGCTAAGCAATTTCATAACATCTAAACTATATACTGCTATTAAAATGTTTAGGGTCATATTTTTTTTTTTTCATTAATATACTTATTCAGCAAGATAAAATGACAGTTACTATGTATAAAAATTATAAACACTTTGATTCTAAATAAGTGCTGCTAGTCTTAACTTTCTATTAAGCACTTTGTGTCTAGAAATGTAAGACACAGCACTCAGGAAAGGTTTGAAAAAATGTGTATGTAGTATCAATAGGCACTTGACACAGCCACTGAGTGTCTGTAACCATACAAGTTCTTCTGATAGGTCGTTGCTTTGGAACTGACATTGTTGAGTTGCAATGCATGTAAAAGTTTAAGTTCTTTCAAATTTGTCATGATATCTAAAAAAATAAGGTGCTCATGTGTGAGGCAATGCAAAAGATGTGGAACGTTCGCATAACGGTCATTGCACATCAAGTGCGTTTACAAATAAAAACAATGGAAAAGTAGTGCATTGGAATAATGGGAAAGAAATCTTCAAAAACCTCACAAACCGATCTGATTCTGGGAGTTACAATTCAAAATTGACCTACATATCTTTTTTTTTACTGTTATTAGGGACTGGTGGAATTGTGTTGTTTATTCTTCTCTGGAATGAATCGTGATTTTGAGGGTCTAAACATGCTCGAAAACTCACGAAACCTTTCATCGCTGCTTGCAGCTTTAATTGTTGATTATTGTTTTGTTTTATTTAATTTTTATTTATTGTTGTAGTCAGTGTCCTTGCATCAAACAGATGTCACCCTGTCTGCATTCTTCTGTGATTCTAAGGCTGGTCACACACTGGAAGTGCAGCACAACTCAAAGTTACACTTTGTGGTGCAGTAGGAATTTGGTTGCACACCAGACAAAAAGCACAGCACTGCACTATGTCTTTAATACTCCTAGGTTTGTCTAAATGGTGCATATCACTATATAGAACTCCGCCTGTCAATGCCTATTATTTTTCTCTTTCTAGCTCGTGCCCATATAGGACTGCACGGTCACAATTTAATTTCAATATTGATTCTCGAACTCTTGAGAATAAATTCCGAATTGTTAGAGAAAGAATACATTTTTTCTTCCATCACTAACTGAAATGTATAAATGTGTTCTGAATGACCCTATGAATCCTGGGGGGATAATA
>CAIGQW010004441.1:334480-344712 GCA_903798125.1 Danio choprae | reverse complement strand
AAAGCAAAAAGAACGATGAATTTCATTGTTTTAAGCAGTTTTTATCACTTTGTGTTTTTGGCTTGAAAAGGCCTTTTCTCAGCCCAAGGAGCAAGAATACAGCATCAGAGCTCAAAAATGAGCATTTTTCAGTTTCCCTCAAAATCACTTGAAACTTGTTTAAATATGTGTAAACAAGTTTTAAGTGATTTTGAGGGAAACTGAAAAATGCAAATTTTTCAGCTCTGATGCAGTATTCTTGCTCCTTGGGCTGAGAAAAGGCCTTATCAATCTAAAAACAGAAAGTGACAAAATCTGCTTAAAACAATGAAATGCATCATTCTTTTTGCTTTAAACAACATAATATGCAGTTTTAGACATATTTAAACAAGTTTCAAGTGATTTTGATGGAGACAGAAAAACGCTCATTTTTGAGCTCTGATCCAGTATTCTTGCTCCTTGGTCTGAGAAAAGGCCTTTTCAAGCCAAAAACAGAAAGTGACAAAATCTGCTTAAAACAATGAAATTCATCATTCTTTTTGCTTTAAACAACATAATATGCAGTTTTAAACATATTTAAACAAGTTTCAAGTGATTTTGAGGGAAACTGAAAAATGCTCATTTTTGAGCTCTGATGCAGTATTCTTGCTCCTTGGGCTGCTGGCTTGACAATCAATTTGAAGAAAAGCAAATTTTGTCTGCAAGAGTTAATGTTCCTTGGTCATCTAGTAAATATTCATAGCATTTCTACTGACCCAAGAAAAGTGGAAGCCATAAAAGCCTACCCAGTACCTCGAAACATCAAGGAGGTCCAGCAATTCCTTGGACTTGCCGGTTGGTACCACCGGTTAGTCCCCAACTTTTCTCAGATTGCAGAGCCCATTAATGCCTTGAAAAAGAAAGGACACAAATTTCAGTGGACATCAGATTGTCAGCATGCTTTTGACCAGCTCAAAACCTGTCTGACCTCTCCACCCATTCTTGCGCATCCAAACTTTGATCATCCATTTACTGTCTATACAGATGCCAGCGACAGTGGCCTAGGTGCAGTCTTGACACAGCGGAAGGACCAGGACACAGAACAAGTGATTGCTTATGCTAGCCGAACCCTCAGTAAAGCAGAAGTTAATTACTCTGTGACCGAGAAAGAATGCCTTGCCGTGGTATGGCCTCTAGACAGATGGCAGCACTATCTTGAGCCAAAATTATTTACTGTTGTGACTGATCATTCTGCCTTACAGTGGGTAATGAGCTCTACAAAAACCACCAGCCGACTCATCAGATGGGCACTATGCCTCCAGAAATTTGATTTCATCATTGAGTATAGAAAAGGCAGACTTAATACAGTGCCAGATGCTCTTTACCGGATGTTAAGTGGACTCACATGCAACCTACTTGCCATACAGGAGCCAGAAGAAGAAGAGTTGCCTATTTCCGCTGTAGATCTGTGGGAACACCAGCATCAAGATCCAGAAATTGTACAAATATTTACAGAAATGGCTGAAAACAGGCAAGACACCACACAGAAATTTGAGGTAATTGAAGATAAACTGTATCTCAAGACTTCTTTGACCCAAGGCCAAATTCAGTATTGCATGTACTTACCCAAGAGTCTCATCCCTACAGTCATCCAACACTACCATTCGCATCCATTGAGTGGTCATGGAGGTGTTTTCAAGAGCTTTAAACGTCTGCAGAATCTAGTCTTCTGGCCAAAGATGTGGACTGACACAAAGAACTATGTGTAGGAATGAAAAATATTATATGCATTTGTTTACATGGCAAAACATGTCTTTTTCACCAAGAAGGTCCATACAGACTTCAAAGGCAGATACTGATAAGATCAGGGCCTGGTGTGTGGACTTTGGGGGTTTTACGATGTGGTCACCTGTTGATTGGTCAGTTTGATGTCTCAGCATATGGGCTTTGTTCACATGGTCAAGAGAGATACAAAAGGGTTGGTAAAACTTGGCTCTGTCTCTTTTTTCCTGCTCTGCGGCTTTCTTTTCCTGCTCTGCACTTTTCTGGCTGTTCCTCCAGCTCTGGAGGATATCTTCTCTTACTCTACTGCTACAGGCCATCTTTGGGGCCGATTCTCTTTCTCTCTCTCTCTCCCTCCCCTGTCTCTGCCTCTCTCAGGTAACTTTATTTTACATTTAAGCTGGGTACAATTTATGTCATATGTTTTCCATCATTTCATGTTTGATCATTTTATTTAGTTATTTTTGTAACTAATTCAGTTGTAACCATAGAGAATTATTGTTAAATGCTGCAAAAAGTGTCAACTCTACAAACCCAGCAATTAAAAACCGGCTGGCAAACTTCAACCAATTAGCACAACCCATCACAACCAAATGTTGGGAGTGGACACTATGGGATCGTTACCATGCAGCACCCCTCACCGTAATGAGTATCTGTTAGTCTGTGTCGACTACTACTCACGCTGGGTAGAATTGTTCCCCATCAGAAAAGCAAGTGCAGAAGTTGTGTCAACAATTCTCAGAAAGGAGATTATTACCCGTTGGGGTGTTCCAGATTTCATCTTATCTGACAGAGGTACACAATTTGTGTCATCCATTTTTAAAGAATTATGTTCCAACTGGAATATTTCCCAGAGACTAACGACTGCTTACCACCCACAAACTAACATGTCTGAGAGAATTAACCGTACTCTAAAGTGTATGATCTCCTCTTATGTGGAGGAAAACCACAAAAAATGGGACCTCTACTGACCGAGTTCCGGTTTGCAATAAATTCCTCCATCCAAGAAAGCATTGGAATGTCCCCAGCTGAGTTGCATTTAGGCAGAAAGCTCCACGGACCCATGGACAAGTTGTTTATGTCACATGATCATTGTCTCTCACCAGATGACGCTCCTTATGACATCGTAAACCACATTGCAAACCTACAGGAGAAAGCAAAAGAAAATTATGCAAAGGCGAGAACCCGACAGTTACGAAATTATAACAAGAACAGAAGAGAAGTCACATACAAAGAACAAGATCGTGTCTGGTTAAAAAACTTTCCACAATCTAGTGCAATACAACACTTCAGCGCCAAGTTGGCCCCCAAGTGGAAGGGACCATACCGTATCATACAGCAGCTGGGTCCTCTCACTTACAGAATTGCACTAGAATCCACCGGTGTAGATGTGAGAACTGCTCATGTTTGCAATTTAAAACCCTGTTACCCAACTGCCACCGAATTGGAGATACTTCAAATAAAACGGCTCCAGAAAATTTTCCAAGAAACTTCTGATGAAGACATGGAATTCCTGGGTTTTTAAAGTACTATCCAAGTTCTCTACTACTGGCAGTTGTTTTTCTCTGGGGGGGAAATGTGACAGTCTCTGAATGAACCGCACAAACTCTCTAAACCCACCAATAATGAACACCGTAAGAAATGACGTTGTAAGTGGAAAAGCCGATTGTTTTCTATAAAAGTGGAAGTGGAAGCTGCAGGGAGGTTAGAGGGAAGTTGAAGTGTGCGGAAGAGAAAACGAATCACGGAGCGAAAGGTAAATTCACCTGTTTGCTGATGTAATGAGAGCGACGCTTACCTGAGAGCTGCAGGAAACATCGATCCTGTCCTACCACCCGTCCGGTAAAACAGTGCCACTGTTGGGGCGACGAGGACGACAAGGTCGGAGCTGAGTGAATGTTTGTTCGTGCGGAGATGAGGAAAACATCGCTGATATTTCTCGTAGATGACTTCTAGATTCAGCGTCTGTCGCTGTGGGGGTCCAGTCTACTTTTCTGCTACATCTATGGTTCACCATGAGTTCTAAAAAGCCAGCTGACTTCAGAGAGAAGTCAGAGAGAAACATTTTTTCTTTTTCTTTTTTTTTTTATTTGATTGTTTGTTTTGTTGGTTAATACAAGCAGTTTTGAATTTATTTGTTTAATTTCTGTTACCCTGAAAAATTGAACTGTTTCTAAAGACTGGGATTTTTCTAAGTATTCTGAGTTTTCTGAGTTCCTAAGTAAATTCCTCGCTCTTAACATTTTGTGGACCCTGAGCTTAAATTTGTGTTTATGTATTACTTATTTATGTGTACCTGGTGAATACCCTCAGATAAATTTTCTCTTTTTTTTTTTTTTTAATTTATGTACTCTAATTGGTAGATTTGTATCTACCTGGCACCCGAACTAAAAGACATTTACCATTAAGGATTAAAATCCTCTTTCTTTGTAAATTAAGTGTTTTTTCTTTTCTTAAACCACTCTCATGCATCTCCAGCGCCACAATGTTGATACACAGCTGTGTCTCGAGAGGCAATAGGCATCCTATACCCTTTTGTAGTATTTGAATTCTGCCAGCCATTTTCTACCCCTTTCCAATCTGTTGCTTTTCTCATTTTTCTCATCCTAGGGCCTAGCGCCCTAGCCTCATGATGCTCATTTACAGCCAGGATTATGTGTGGAGTTGAAGTCTCTGTCATCTCAAACCACCCTTCCTGCTCTTCATCTAGATCCGCGGCAGCAGCCACTCCCTGAGGGCCTAAATACAGATATGAGCATTTTACAGTTGACCTTTCACTTCCTCAAATTCTCCTGCGTATGTTTCATCCTCTGTTTTATCGTAGAATAAAGTACAATGCAATGGGTCAATAGGAGCAGAAAAAGAGTATTTGGTTGAGATGAAAGGGGCCCAAATGGTCATTAGTTCTGCTAAATCTGATTTTTTAGGATCTGTTAGTCTCATCCAATAAATATCTGCACCTTTGCTTGACATTTTTCCCACTACCCATTGACCTGTGCCTTTCTGCACCAATCCTCCTCCTAGAGAGCAATTATGTGTTTTACCACTGGGGAATTCCACCACCACCCCTTGGGGTTGGCAGTAAATGTTTACTCCCAATTTTACTAATAGATCCCTACCTAATAGGGCAGATGGTGCCTTTGAGGAGTACAGAAACCTGTGCAACAGTGTCTGCCCCGCCACCTTGACTTCGAGTGGTGTGGTTAATGGCCAGTTTTCTGACACCCCAGAGATCCCTCGAACCTTTTGTGTTGTGTATGATAGTGCGTCATCTCCAACTGTTCCCCTCGTAACAGTGGAGTAAGTAGCCCCTGTGTCAACAAGGGCTTTATTGGGCTGGTCTTGTACCAGTATTTCCAGGTAGGGCTCAGCCTCAGCCCCCCTGCTGGTTCTCTGTGGGTCTCGTCAGTAGTCCGCGTGATCTGCCTGGTCCCAAACTGGGCATAGATTGGGCACCTGTTGGTTGACAGACCATGGAACATTGTGTGAGACACCCCTTCCCTGAGGCGCTCCTCTGAAAGGAGCCCGTCCCCTTGCAGGAGGATGTCTCCATTGTCCTTTTGGACATTCTCTTCTCCAGTGATCTGTTCCTCCACAAAGGAAACATCCGCCAGTACCAGCCATCATTGGCTGTCCCCTACCTCTACCTCTATTAAATTGTCCCCTCTGTGGTCTGTTTCCTGGAGGAGGCCAATCAGGAAGTGGGTCAAATGAGTAATTTGACACAGGATTTTCTTGCCATTGAGTGTTAGGGCCCCCTGCAGCTACTGCAGCATTTTGCATTATCATTTGTTGTGGCTCTTTTCCTTTCTTTTTGTTTTTATCCTTTTCTGCTTCTATTTGCATTTTTAATAGCTGTGTTTTTAGTTTTTCTACCTCAGATTCCTCTTTTCCTTGTCTTTCCATAGTCTTATCAACATGATGTATGAAATGTCTGACCCAGAGTTCTCCCTCTCCTCCACTCATGTCTGGACTATTTTCTATAGCTATAGCAGCTGACCCTGGCACCCCTTTTATCACAGCCTGTCTATAGAATTCCTGACATAAACTGCTAGCGTCTGGATTTTCCCCTGTCTGGTCTTCCCACTCAGTTTCATATCTGTGCAGGTATGCAGATGCTGATTCCCCAGGTTTTATTTTAAACCTAATGCTTTGGTATGTGACCTTTGGGGTTGGATATAATTTTGTCAATGCTCTGCTTAAAGAGGTGATGTGTTTCAATAAGCTTTCCTCATTATCACTATCAGTGATGTAGGCTTCTTCTTCTATTTGTGCCATTTTAGTTTTGGACATTATTGCTCCCAGCAGCGCCCTCAGATCTCCCACTGCGAGATCAGTGCCATGGGTCAACAGTGTCACCTTAGTCAACCATCTCTGCCCTCCCCTGCTTATGTCTGGTAACTTACTAAGCACGGCGTTCATATCTGAGTGGCCCCATGGTTTATATTGTTGTTGTGTGCCTACAGTCAGTAAAGGCATTTGACATGCGGGATAGCGCTCCCTCTCTGGCCCTTCCTAAAGCCTGCAGGGCAGTTTTGTGAGTGAACCTGGGCTGAGACGTGGAGCGACTCCTAAGTCTATACACAGTGTCCCTCTCTTCACTGCGGCTTTCACCAGATTTTCTAGCCTCACCCCAAACTATGTCTAAGTTGTATCCTGTCACCACCACCCTATCTAGTTCATCTCCTACCCTTTTCTCTGTTATCAGTGACTTCCTATATTGTTCTTCCTCATTATTAGTGTGGTTCTGTCTGCTTCCGGGCCTGCTGTTTTTAGGTTTTGGTTTTAGCTCTTTTTCTTCATCCTCCTCTTCGTCATAACTAGCCAGGGACAATTTGTCCTGGTCCTCTAATGGGAATGAGGATTAAGCTCTTTCTGGCTGAGCATATTGCTGTTCTAACTCCTCCCTGACTTCGGCTTTTACTGCTTTGATTATTTCCTCCCTTATTTTTAGCAGTTGTGCACATTTTTCTTGCTCTCTGTCATATTTTTCTTTCTTTTTGTCTTCTGGGGCTAATTCTACTTCTACTGTTCCTCCCCTTATGGTGAAACACCCATCCTTTTTAGCTCGTTTAGTGGTGGTTGATACTTCTCCTCTTGTTATTTGGTATATAGGAATTTGCATGGGAGCACTAGGGAGAGGAGCATAAGGAGGGAGCCTCTCTGTGCCCTCTGTTTCAACCAGAGCTGCACATTTAATTTTTGTTACTACGGCAGCAGCAATCCTGCTCCACTTTCTTAATTCAGCTTCCGTTTCTTTTATCTTTTTGTCTAGTTTTGGTTTGCCCCACCTTGAACTTCTCTCCCTCTCTCTCCTTTTTCCTATCAGTGCCCCATCTGCTCTTTTTTTTCCTCATTATTAACATATTGCAGTAACTTTTCCCTATCCTTAGTACTGTCCGTCCATGTATGTATATCTGCCAATTTTACCCAACATTCATTTAGCTCTTTTTCCTTTTTCTTTTTTGGCTCGGTCATAATGTGTCTGACAACGGCCTCCCATCTTTGTTTGTACGTATTCATTTTTTAATAATGTCTGTTTCTCCTTTTGAGGGTCACACTTTTCACAGTCTTGTCTATGACCAAATAATTTACACCACCAGCGTCTGGGTATATTTTTAACTGCCTGCTGGGACTCTAACCACACCTTTTTTTTCTGGAATAAATAGTTTCTTCACTAACTCAGGGGGTATCATGCACAGTATCTTTCACACCAGCTTTTATTTCACTCATCCAGTGTCCCTTTATACGAGGGCATATTCATTCATTCGTCCCTCTCAGGTGAATCAGAGCAGTGCGTCCGTCTCTACCAGGTCTTACTTAAAAGACGGTCCAGGAGAGGTGCGCACCACTCTCACACACCTAACACTGAACTTATTATTTTCATGCACACCAATCACTTCACCCACACCAATCACTCAACCTCTTATCCTATCCTACACTCTTTGTAAAAATTCCTTCGTAAAACACCTTTCTCTTGTATATTATTTCATGTTTAAAATCTACAATAGTTAGATTTCAATAGTTAGAACAACAACAACAATTCAACAACATACATTTCCTTCACATTATTATACACTTTTCAAATTATAGTTGTATTCAAATACCCTTTAAATTTATTGTGGACTTTACCCACACTTCAAACTTAGTTTATTATTTTTAACTATGAACACTTTGGAGGGACTCGAACCACACCCTTTGGTGGGACTCGAACCACACCTATTTTTTTTTTTTTCTTCTGGGGGGACTCGAACCACACTCTAAATATTCTTTTGGGGGGACTCGAACCACACCCTTTGGTGGGACTCTAACCACACCTTTTTTTTTTTTGGTGTTTTTTCTTTGGGGGGACTCGAACCACACCCTAAGTATTCTTAAAAAAACATATATATATATATATATATATATATTCCTTTGATTTTGCTTTTCCTAAGTTTTATCACAACAGACTAAAATTTAAAGGATGGCCAAATGTGCAGTTTTTTGTAAAAAGGTAACTGCTTACCTGTATTTTCTCTGCAGAGTAGTTGAGAAGATGTCCCTCAGTCTTCTTTGTCTCTTGCGAAATCCGGGTGCCCCCTCCAAATTGTTGGAAGTCAGTCTCCTCTCCTTCTTAACTTCCCCCCCAGTTCTTGGTTTCGCATAAATGAGACCAATTTACCACAAATGAGTTTTAATGTAATGTTTTAATAGCAAATTCAAAGGAGCTTACTGAGCTCAGGATTCCAGCACTACCAAGTCAAAGTGACATCTGGGCAGTCCAGAATGCCTTACAATTATTCACATCAACATATATATTCTTGATTGTCTCCTGGCTCCTCCTCTGGTACTTCCACTTTGCTTTGGAGACAGTCTGGTACATTTTACTTTCCTTAGAAGGCAGCATTTCCTTAGAAGGCAGTCATTTCACCCAGCAACAGTATATCTAAAAGGTGATAGTTGAAACACAAATACACACATAGCCAAACTGCAGCATCCTGTTTTTTTCTGCTCTGAGTTAGTTTCTTTTTAGGCACAATACTTTATAACTATCAAAAGGCCTATGGTAAATCGGCAAAGCATAAAGCATACAAATAAGCATATCATTTATTATTAGTAGCATATTACACAAAATAATTATTTATTTTCCACAAAACTCAGGTGGTGGTGGACATTTTTGTGACTCTGGTGATGGCATTTTAGGAACAGGAACCATGACATGAACTATGACAGGGCAAGACTCAGAACAGGAAACCATTCTTTAAGCTAATGGGAGATTGTCTGTGACCATCACAAGAGCTAGCGTATTAGTTGCGGCCATTTTGTGAACTGGTCTGCTGGTGGCGGCCATCTTATGCTTAGTTGGTTTGACGGCAGCAATTTTGTGAACAGCAAGCCTGGTTGCCAGCGGGTCTTACTGTTGAGTGCAAATCAGGAAATATATATAATTATTTTAGAGAAGAAATGAGCCAGTGTGTTTCTTGTGCTCTTGTTTAGGTGTGCTCTGGTACGGTCAGTAAAGCATCCTCTGGATCTCTGTCAACATCCACATTCTGAAACATCACAACAGTAAGATTAGTATCACAGACATTCACATGTAAACAGGTGGATGATAAAAAGCAGAAGCTTTCTGCTTGAAAACTTGAAAAAAATCAAGTATTAAATCTGATTCTCTAATAACAACAGTGTGGAAACTGAATAATTTGTTGTTTATATTCAGATGTTCAGTAGTGACTGTGAGCACACAAACATTAATAACTTTTACTCTTTCTTCTTTGTCAGTGATTTCTTTCACAGTACATGCCTTTGAATTCAAAACTTTGTAGGTTAATGTTGACATTGCCTAAAAATCAAAATGTAGTTCTACATCTTATTTTCATAGCAAAGTACATTTAATAACACAGGCTGTGGCGACACGGTGGCTCAGTGGCCTCACAGCAAGAAGGTTGCTGGTTCGAGTCCCGGCTGGGCATGTATTGCATGTATTGATAATGATGAATTGAATAAACTGAATTTGCCGTAGTGTATGTGTGAATGAATGTGTATGGACGTTTCCCAGTACTGGGTTGCAACTGGAAGGGCATCTGCTGTGTAAAACATATGCTGGATAAGTTGGCGGTTCATTCCGGTGTGGTGATCCCTTATGAATAGAGATTAAGCTGAAGGAAAATGAATGAATGAATGAACACGGGCTGCACAGTGCAACGATATCATTCATTAATTTTCCTTCGGCTTAGTCCCTTTATTCATCAGGGGTCGCCATAGTGGAATGAACCGCCAACTTTTCCAGCATATATTTGTTATGAAAATTCATTTTTATACTTTTATATGCATTCTTAAATCTGTTCTTCTTTCCTTTTTCTATGTCTACATTACACAGTTAAGCTATGCGTGATCACTTTGGCACCTTTTTATCATAAGACAATATTGTATTCCATGTATGGTGACCTATGACCTGTACAGCCGTGTGGGATATGGGATAGAAATATAGACAACTAAAAGAGAATCATGAG
>CAIGQW010004441.1:317428-327546 GCA_903798125.1 Danio choprae | reverse complement strand
CCACGTAACACCCATCTAAGCGGTCCGGCCGCGGAGCTGGGGGACAAGCCATCTCCAGTCCAACGGCCGAAGCAGCCCGGGATAACACGGCTAACATGTCCGACTCCAAATCCGGGTTCCCGCTGACAACCCCGGAGGGTGGCAGCGGATCAGGAACGTTATCGGAGCATGTTGGCCCGCCCTCCGATGCAGCGGTGGACATCGCATCCCCGGTGTCATCTAATGAGAGCGCGGCCAGCCCCAGAAACGCACGGTCGGAACGACATCTTGAAAAAGACGTGCTGCTCGACCGTGTTGCTCTCTTAGAGAACTCTGCTCTTTTAAGGAAAACTGCTCTTTTATTTCTGCACCAGCGAAACGCCCAGGGGACGGGAAGCCCAGATCGACCAACGCTGTCGCGTCTTCTCCCACACTGGTGAGTAATACTGCTTTCAAAGATAGTCAGCTTAGCAGAGGGTATTTCTCCAGTCTCAGTGAGGCTCTGAAGTAACAATTCTAAGGCTTGCTTCTCAGCAGGCAGCTTATATAGCGCTAATAGCTAAACGCTGTCAGCTGTGGAGCTGAGCTCCGAAAATTCACTAGGCGTTCATTGGCCTGTTTTCTTACTCTCCAGAGTGATTGGTCGTCTGACGTACTCCCATAGTCTGTTTAAGACACACGTTGGAGTTCCCATATGAAGGGGAACTACACTTATGTTTCCTATTTTTCCTCATATTGTGTTTGAAACTGAATGTTGTCAAGCTTAAGATGTCCACCCTGTCATAGTGAAATATTATTTAATTTTTTTTTTTTCAGAAATCAAAAATATAGCTTTTAAACTGTGTACAAACAGCTTAAATAGGGAAACACTTTGCCAGCTGCAGGTACAACATGTGTTGAATAAATGCTATTATTTAATGTTTTATTGTTAATAAGTTAATGTTTTTTAGGTTATAACACTTACACACACACTACACCAGAAGATGCAATACATGACTAGACAATACAAACCTTTTGGCAATATCTGTCTCAGTCTATAAGGATATCCTTTCAAAGTCCATATAATGGAGCTTATTTTCTGTTTGAAATAAAAATACAGCCCTAAATAATTTGATTACAGATGTTCACATAAATGTACAAATATGTACATTTATGTGAACATCTGTAATCTAATTATTTACCTTATTCTGAAAAAGACAGTATTATTAAGGTGTTTAACTTAAGAGAGAGAGAAAAGACAAAAAAATGGAGAAAGGCAAAATGCAAAGTGCTTTGTTACAGTCAGAGATATCACCTATTATTCCTGAAAGTCCTGAAAATCAAACTGAGCCAGGCTCCTCCAGTACAATGTAAAGATTTACATTCATTATCAATTTAGTTTAATTTAAAGGACAATAATTATTTATTTTCCCATTAATTTCCATATTGATAAAACCCAATTGATAACAGAATAGGCAGCATGGTGGCTCAGTGGTTTGCAATAATTAGTGAAAACAGAAGATGAATTCTTGAAAACTTTTATAACCCTTTTTATTAACCCTTTAATATTTCTTGTTGTACCTGTTGTTTTTCAAATGTTCCTCCACTAATTAGTCCACTAATTAAATCCTTTGTCCACCCTGTCATCTTTTTTGCCACCATCATTCATTCATTCATTCATTTTCATTTCGGCTTAGTCCCTTTATCAATCTGGGGTCGCCACAGCGGAACGAACCGCCAACTTATCCAGCATATGTTTTACGCAGCAGATGCCCTTCCAGCTGCAACCCATCTCTGGGAAACATCCATACACACCCATTCACACTCATACACTACGGACAATTTAGCTTACCCAATTCACCTATACCGCATGTCTTTGGACTTGTGGGGGAAACCGGAGCACCCGGAGGAAACCCACGCCAACACAGGGAGAACATGCAAACTCCACACAGAAACGCCAACTGGCGAGGCTCGAACCAGCGACCAGCGACCTTCTTGCTGTGAGGCGAACGTGCTACCCACTGCGCCACTGTGAGGCTTGCCACCATCATGTTCCACTTAAATAAACTAATTATTTATAAACATAGCAAAAAAATCTTGTGTGATTTCTTAATTAACCAATAAGGGCCAGTTAATATTGTTTGAAAGTTTGAAAAAATATTTTAGATGTTGGGTTTTATTTTGAAAAGAATGTGCAACGATTGTATATTTTATTGGGAAATAAATGTTTTGTCTATTATTTCATTATTATAAATAGACTTTTTCCATAATCTAAAAAGTTGCGTTGGTAAAGGGACACATTACCTTTCTGAAAATACACATTTTATAATCACACTGCAATGATGATATACTTATACTACTTTGAATTTGTCCATGACAGGGTTGACACAATTTAAGGTTTGTTTACTGTTTGTCTGCTTGCAGTTTATTTATAAAAGTGCTGGAGCTCTTACGGTCTAAGGTCTAATTAATACAACTATGTGGTTAAATAAAAAATCTCAAACATTTTTTGAAAATTCTGACGTCTCAAAGGCACTTTACAGTCATAATGACATTTTCCCAAAAACATTTTCCCTTGAATTTATCAAAGGGTAGTGTAGTCAGTTCTACAACAAATTATGTTGAAAGCTTGTTACTAAAGCATTGTCACTGTCAGATGTATAAAAAAGATTTTCGCTGCAAAGTCGCTGTGTAATCTGTATGTGAGAGCATACACTTCATAATTCGTAATGCAACCCCAAGTAACATGCGTTATTATTATTATTCATTCATTTTCGGCTTAGTCCCTTTATTAATCTTGGGTTGCCACAGCGGAATGAACCGCCAACTCATCCAGCATATGCTTTACGCAGCGGATGCCCTTCCAGCCGCAACCCATCTCTGGGAAAAATCCATACACACTCATTCACACACATACACACTACGGACAATTTAGCTTACCTAATTCACCTATACTGCATGTCTTTGGACTGTGGGGGAAACCGGAGCACCCAGAGGAAACCCACGCCAACACGGGGAGAACATGCAAACTCCACACAGAAATGCCAATTGACCCAGCCGTGGCTCGAACCAGCGACCTTCTTGCTGTGAGGCGATCGTGCCACCCACTGCGCCACCGTGAGCCCTATTATTATTATTATTATTATTCATTCATTCGTTTTCATTTCGGCTTAGTCTCTTTATTAATCCGGGGTCGCCACAGCGGAATGAACCGCCAACTTATCCAGCATATGTTTTACACAGTGGATGCCCTTTTAGCCGCAACCCATCTCTGGGAAACATCCATACACACTCATTCACACACATACACACTCTGGACAATTTAGCTTACCCAATTCACCTATACTGCATGTCTTTGGACTGTGGGGAAAACCGGAGAACCCAGAGGAAACCCACGCCAACACAGGGAGAACATGCAAACTCCACACAGAAATGCCAACTGACCCAGCCGAGGCTCGAACCAGTGACCTTCTTGCTGTGAGGCGATCGTGCTACCCACTGCGCCACCGTGAGGCCCTATTATTATTATTATTATTATTATTTTAAATGTATGCATCATAAATGCAAATTAGCTGTGAGTGTACATAGAAATGCAAAATCTAGCAATGGACTAAGCCATAGGCAACTACTGATGAGCAATATATTTCTAAACACTCACTTCTCCCTTTGGGTATCGATAACGATATTTGTCTTGGTCTCTGAGGGCAAACTCCTCAGGAAAGTGTTCTTGAATCTCTTCATACGTCATCTCCTCACATACACCCTGCACACGAAGACACTTAATTTATATAAAATCTCTAACAAATCCCTTCATAACACAAACACACTAAGAAAAAAGCAAAACAAATGGAACAATAGGCAACGCTGTCAAATTTCATCTGCAACTACATACAGGACTACACTCACAGCATCAATCTCATTTAGTGCTTTCCATTGTTCATAAGGCACTCCAATTGCTTCTGCAGTCTGGATTGTTCTCCTCATGTGACTGGTCCAGATCTTCAGGTCCAGGATATGCTGACCCCTGATATAGGTGCCTAGAGCAGCAGCAAACTGACACAAATGTAGGGTCAATGAAAATATCTGCCTCAACCTACATTTTTGCGAAATGTAAAATACATTGCTATGGGTACATTTTGTTGCATGTTTCAGATGACAAATCCACTAGAGGGTGCTACATTTGTGCAAATCTGATCTAATTTCCACTGAGCAGTACCCTTAATTGGTAGGCATAGTGTACTGTATGCCAAAAAGTTATAATTGACATCATTCTTGCTCAAAGAATAAAGCTATATAATGTATTTTGCAAATTTAAGGTCATTATTTAAATACAGGTGCAATGTAAGCACACACAAATAGAGGGAGGAATCCCTGGACCTAGTGCTTGTGGCTGTTTGTTTCATGTTTCATTGCTGCATGCTGTCATTGTATTATTATAGTGCTGTGTTTTGCTTTATATTTAAAAATGGTGCTTTCTGTGTTGTCAGGCTGCTTCGGCGGCGAGGCTGGAGATGGCTTGTCCCCCAGCTTTGCCGCCGGACTGATTAGACAAGTGCTACCTGAAGGATAACAAGGGGAAACTCTCTAAGCTTCCCGTCCCCTTCTTCCCGGAGGTGCACAGTAAGTTCACGCAGCGCTGAGGGCACCTTTTTCTGCCGGTCTGCGTGCACTCCGCCCTCACCTTCCTCGATGATGGAGCAACCAGGGGGTATGAGGCGAATCCTCAGGTCGAGCGTGCTAGCATGGGCAATATTGCCTGGTTGCACATGGCATGGTTGGCCTCGGCTCCCGTCCAAAGCGTGTAGGTGTTTTGCGTCCCTCGGGGCCATGCTGCTTCTGTTTTGCTTGCTATGGCTCGCGCAGGCATCGGCCCAGCAGCACAAGGAAGGTTCCGACCCAGGCTTAATGCACTACGCGCTGCACCTGAAACTTTCTTTGCTCTGAAAACACCAGGTCAGCTGCGAGTGCCCTGGGAAGGGCGATGGCCACACTAGTGGTCCAGGAATGCCACTTCTAACTAAACCTGGCAATATGCATGACGTTGACAAAGTTACCCAGGAATTCACCACGGTGAAAAAGCAGTCAAGCGCGATCGGCGAGCTTAAGAAACTGCTCTCCCCGGTGAACTGTCCACTTTGGCTGCTACTCGCCGAGGGTGCTCGTTTGTGGCTTCAAAATCTGCTCCGCCGCCCTGTCCATTGAACGGTTAAGAGGCGGCATCGAGCACCCCACAGATAATCACAGCCCCCCGCCTCAGGGCACCACTAAGTCCGGTATGGACCGCGAAGCGTCCCTGAGATGGACCACTCAGAGTAAAGGAGGTGTGCCCTTTCCCCGGCAGAGGACTTAACTTATGGCCGTATGGCTACCAAATTTTATAAAGAGCAATTTCTCCTTTCTCTAGGTGAGACAGCCCGAACACTGCCAGTATGGGACGCGGGACCTTCCAATTCACGGGATCGGTGCTCTTTGCCACAGGCTCCAAGAGCCAGAGGACGGGCTCCTTTCTCTCGCACTCCCAGCCACCTTGCGGACTCATGGGAAGAAGTTAAGATTAAACTCTTATCTTTGAATAAACTCTTAGCTCTTATCTTCCGCTCTTCCTCGGGACGCGCGCCTCCACCGCTGGTGCGGCAGTGATTGCGCCAATGATGCCACTTGCACGGGGCTCTGCCAGCCTGGTTAGCACTGCCCAGCCCGTCGCGATGGCTCATTCGCGCAATCAGACTCGGCTATGCGATTTAATGTATTACACCAAAGTCAGCCCTGTTTCCGCCCCTGTGTTGCCCGAGGAGATTGCTGTCCTCCTGGCAACAACGCAATTGAGCCGGTCCCTTCAGCAGAGATGAGGTATGGGCTTTTTAGTCTGTACTTCATCGTACTCTAAAAGAGCAGTGGGTTATGACCAAACCTAGTTCTGCGCGTTTTGACCCGCTGCCTTACGAGCAGGCGCTCAGAATGCTCATGCAGAAGCACATCCCCCGGTGCGTCCGTCCTCAGGATTGGTCTGCAGCAATAGACCTGAAGGACACGTATGTTCATGCTTCCATTCTCCCATGCCACCGGGAGTCCTTGCGGTTTGCTTGCGAGGGTTGAGCATGATAGTACAAAGTCCTCTTTTTCGTGCTCTTCCTGTCCCTGTCTTTGTTTTCACCAAGCTTGCAGAGGATGCCCTAACACCCCTTCGGCTCGCGGGCATCTGCATACTCAATTATCTGGATGAATGGCTTATAGCTCACTGGCTTATAGGATCAATTGGTTATGCGCAGGGACTGGGTGCTCCGGCACCTCGACCTGTTGGGGTTTTCGGGTCAACCGAAAAAAGAGCAGGCTCGCCCCCATGCAGAGCTTCTCTTATTTCGGATTGGAGCTGGACTCAATCACCATGACGGCGCACCTCCCCGAGACCGTGCCGAGCCAATGCTGACATGTCTGATAGAGTTAACAGGAAAACTGTGGTCCCATTGATATTATTTCAGAGGCTCCTGGGGCATATGGCATCCGCAGCTGCTGTCACGGCGCTCGGGTTGCTCCATATGAGACCGATTCAGCATTAACTTCACGATCGGGTCCCCAGACGCGCATGGCACGCAGGCACGCACTGGATGACTGTCTTTCCGCTGTGTCGCAGCGTCCTCAGCCTCTGGACAGACCCTGCGTTTCTACAGGCCTGTGTGCCTCTAGAACAAATGTCCAGGCATGTTGTTGTTTCAACGGAAGCTTCCAGTACGCGCTGGGGGGGCCATGTGTTGTGAGCATGCAGCTGCGGCTCTGTAGAATCGCCTGGAGCTGTTAGCAGTGTATCTCGCACTGCGCTGTTTTTTACCGGTGCTAGAGGGGAAACACGTGCTGGTCAAGATGGATAGCACGGCGACAGTGGCGTACATCAACCTCGCAGCGGTATCCGCTCTCTCCTCGCCTCAGCTCGCTCGCTGTCTGCTCCTCTGGAGTCATATCAAATAGCAAATCGCTGTGTGCCATTCTTATCCTCAGCAAACTCAACCATGCAGCCGATGTGCTCTCACGGCAGTTCCATGCCCAGGAGAATGAAGGCTCCACCCCCGGCTGTCCAGCTGTTATGGGTGTGTTCTGAAATGCGCTGGCTAACAGAGTTGGCCCCGGGGTGTGTGTAAATACGCATTTTCTCCAGTGAGCCTACTCGCACAGATACTGTGTAACGTCAGAGAGGACGAGGAACAGGTCTGTTTATTGCGCCTCTCTGGCTCAACTGGACCTGTATTTCAGATCTCCCCTCGTGACGACCCCTCCCTGGCATGTCCCCTTGAAGAAGTACCTTCTTCTCTGGGACAGGTACCATCTGGCACCCGCGCCCAGATCTCTGGAACCTCCATGTAGTACATGGATGGAGCGCGGAGGACTTAGGTGACCTACCAGTTCGGTGGTTAACACCGTCACTCAGGCTAGAGCCCACTCTACGAGCCATGCCTACGTCCTGAAGTGGAGTCTATTTGCTGTGTGGTGTACGTCTCTCCGAGAAGGACCCCGGACATGCCAGATCAGTGTGATGCTATCCTCCTTCAGCTGGCTGGAGCTAAGGCTGTCCCCTGAGGGGTTGGCATTACGATCATCCCTGCTCTAACGATGCGAGGCGCTGGGAAATCATCACCAGTTCCCAGAGGCGCGAGACACTGGATAATTAATTCAATTCTGTCCCCCTCTCATACCCACTTGGAGATTTGTCTTAGGAGAGGTCTGCTCGATCCACTCGACTCAGTATCTTTAAGATTTCTGTCCAGGTAGACAGCTCTGCTGGTCGCTTTGGCATTAGTCAAGAGGGTCGGGTATCTATTCCCAATGCTGCGCCAGAAAATAGTGGAGCAATATCAGAAAGGAGTTTCTCAGCGAAAAATTGCAAAGAGTTTGAAGTTATCACCATTTACAGTGCATAATATCATTCCAAGATTCAGAGAATCTGGAACAATCATACTGGTTGCCCGTGATCTTCGGGCCCTTAAGATGGCACTGCATCACAAACAGGAATGCTACTATAATGGAAATCACAATATGGGCTTAGGACCACTTCCAGAAAACATTGTCGTTGAACACAATCGACCACGCCATTCGCCATTGCCGTCTAAAAATCTATAGGTCAAAAAAGAAGCCATATTTAAACATGAATCAGAAGCGCAGGCATTTTCTCTGGGCCAAGGCTCATTTAAAATGGACTGTGCCAAAGTGGAAAACTGTTCTGTGGTCAAACGAATCAAAATTTGAAGTTCTTTTTGGAAAACTGGGAAGCCATGTCATCCGGACTAAAGAGGACAGGGACAACACAAGTTGTTATCAGCGCTCAGTTCAGAAGCCTGCATCTCTGATGGTATGGGGTTGCATGAGTGCGTGTGGTATGGGCAGCTTACACATCTGGAAAGGCACCATCAATGCTGAAAGTTATATCCAAGTTCTAGAACAACATATGCTCCCATCCAGACGTCGTCTCTTTCAGGGGAGACCTTGCATTTTCCAACATGACAATGCCAGACCACATACTGCATCAAATACAACATCATGGGTGCGTAGAAGGATCCAGGTACTGAAATGGCCAGCCTGCAGTCCAGATCTTTCACCCATAGAAAACATTTGGCACATCATAAAGAGGAAGATGCGACAAAGAAGACCTAAGACAGTCAAGCACCTAGAAGCCTGTATTAGACAAGAATGGGAGAACATTCCTATTCCTAAACTTGAGCAACTTCAGTTCCTCAGTCCCCAGACGTTTGCAGACTGTTGTAAAAAGAAGAGGGGATGCCTCACAGTGGTAAACATGGTCTTGTCCCAACTTTTTTGAAATGTGCTGATGCCATGAAATATAAAATCAACTTATTTTTCCCTTAAAATGATAATTGTTTGCAGTTTAAACATTTGACATGTCATCTATGTTCTATACTGAATAAAATATTGAAATTTTTAACTTCCACAACATTGCATTCAGATATTTTTCACAATTTGTACAGTGTTTTTGAAATGAGTTTGTATATTATGAGAATTAAAATGCATTACTTTATAAGGTATACTTTGTAGAAATGTTCAATGTATTTATTATGTTAATGTATTTTCACAAAAGTGTCTATTTAATAAAGATAAATAAGTAAATGTGTCAGTGTTTAGTGTATCATTATGTAGGAGCCATTTGTTTACTTTATTTAAAGATGGGACTAATGTGGAATTTTGATTAAGGATAGTCACAACAATAGTCTAAAGACCCCGCTGGACATCATTGGAGTGTATTATTGCTTGGATTCATTTGGATTCAGTTTGGAAGACTAGGCCTGAACATGCTTAAAGATTGGTATGTAGAATTTCAATTGTAGCTGCAAGAAGTCCATATATTGGACTGAAGTACTTTGAAGGAATTGGAAGATGCTTACAAATTTTGGCTTTAAAGCTTTAAAACAAGCATTTTTAGAGACTTAGGTTTGAAACTTTAATACAGATTAAAGTAGAGAGATGCACGCAAATCCTATGATACCGCTCTGTTATAGGTAAAGCTGCATGGGTAGGCAAAAATCCTGTGGTTACCGCTTCAGTTTTAGGGAAAAAACTTGAAGGCTGCTCGGGCAGGTCGCTCAAGAGGAGTGTATTGTAGTGTATTTATTTAATTGTATGTGTTTGTGTATTTGCCTGCTTCGGATTAAGGCAAAATAGTCCATATTGGTGTGCAGAGAAGTGCAGAGAGCAGGGGATGCAGCCCATGTTACACTGAGTGGAGGAGAGGAGTGAATGAGAAGAAGAAAATAGTAAGAGTAGAAGTGTGAATGTGTTTAAAAGTATGTTTTCAATAAAGAGTAGGTTAAAATAATAATTATAGTAGATTATAATAAAAAAGGAGGACTGCATATGTGGTGTGATGTAAAGAGCAATACGATTGATGCAGTTTAGGGAAGAGATTATGATATTACAGAGGAGTCTCCTAAATTAAAACTAATGGAACATATTACATTTGAAAGACAGACTGAAAGGCAGAAGAATATACTAGTTAAACATTTTTCAGAAATTATCTTTGTGTTTTAAGTTTTATATATGTTAAGAAAAGAACTACAGAAAGAGTGGACTGAAATTCCTGATATAAACAGGTGGTAGAGCGTCTGTTTCAGGATGGGGTAAGAGATTTAGGTCATCAATGTATATATATATATATATAT
>CAIGQW010004441.1:304691-317028 GCA_903798125.1 Danio choprae | reverse complement strand
AAACAGATAAGATAAAGGCTTAAAAAAACCAGTGACATTTTGAAGCAACTAAGATTTGACCTGAGGATAAGATTAAGTTACATCCACAAATGCCAGTTAAAACTTTACTGTGCCAAAATGAAGCCCTATGTTAACAGTGTTCAGAAGCACTGTTGACTTCTCTGGGCTCAGAGGCATCTGGGAAGAATCATCACAGAGTGGAAATGTGTACTGTGCTCAGAGGAATCAGTATTTAGGTATTTTTTGGGAGAAATGGACGCTGTGGTGTCCGGACCAAAGAAGAAAAGGATCATCCAGACAACAAGTCCGATAGCCAGGGTCTGTCATGGCATTGGGTTGTGTCAATGCCCTTGGCAAAGGTAACTTGCACTTCTGTAAAGGCACCATTAATGCAGAAAAGTACATAGAGATTTTGGAGCACAATATGCTGCCTTCTTTTCCAGGGAGTCCCATGCATATTTCAAAAAGACAATGCAAAACCACTTTCTGCACACATTATAAAGTCCTGTCTGTGAAGGAAGAGGATACAGGTACTTGACTGGCCTGCCTGCAGTCGCGACCTGTCTCCAATAAAGAATGTGTGGCACATTTTGAGGCGCAAAATGCAACAACAAAGACCCCGTACTTTTGCACACTTTAAGAATTATTTGCAAGAAGAATGGGAAAAATTACACCTGAAACAGTTCATCGCTTGGTGTCTTCAGTCTCTAAACTTTTTTTAAGTGTTGTGAAAAGAAATAGTAACATTCTAAATTGGTAAATGCTTTAATGTTCCAACATTTCTTTTTATGTGTTGCAAGAACCAAAATTAGAATGTGCTTATAAAAAAAAATCCTGAGAAACACATTAAGTAATGTGCTATTGTACTGTCAAAGCAAATTTAGAAATCACTACTTTCTTTTTTTTTTTTTTTTTCTGATTTGGGGAAACTAATTAAAACATCAAAGCCATAAATCAGATCTATGCTAACCTTCGTTCCCCGTGATGAAAGGCCAGAATCCCCTCCGATACGACCCAAAATGTTGAGTTCACTCTCACCATGCCGACAGAGGTAGATAGTCCGAGGTGTGACATGAATGTTCATCAAGTAGTAGACAATTCTACTTTGAATATGATCCTGAACCTGATTCACCAGATATCTGCTGCCTACATCAAATATCTTAATGTATGACAGGTTCCTGTGAACACACAGATGCAGGACAGTAATCATGAGGACTTTGACTACAATTAAGTAAAAGCAAAAGTTTCTTACATTCATTTTGGATGACATGCATGGTTCACCTGTCTTTGTCATCATCTAAAGGAACATATGTGAGTTTGTAGCAGTCTATTCTCTTGAGGAAGTCATCCACGGCTTCCTCTTTATCACAGTCAACATAATCAGGACTGCTCAGCTTCACTTGCTGCAGATATAAGGAAGAAAGCAAATGCCCTTTTACAGTATGCACTGAACAAAATCATGAAACAGAGCATAACAATATTCATTCTTTCATTCATTTTCATTTCGGCTTAGTCCCTTTATTAATCTGGGGTCGCCACAGCGGAATGAACCACCAACTTATCCAGCATATGTTTTACACAGCGCATGCCCTTCCAGCTGCAACCCATCTCTGGGAAACATCCATACACACCCATTCACACTCATACACTACGGACAATTTAGCTTACCCAATTCACCTGTACCGCATGTCTTTGGAATTGTGGGGGAAACCGGAGCAACCAGAGGAAACCCACGCCAACACGGGGAGAACATGCAAACTCCACACAGAAACGCCAACTGATCCAGCCGAGGCTCGAACCAGCGACCTTCTTGCTGTGAGGCGAACGTGCTATCCACTGCGCCACCGTGAGGCCCAGCATAACAATAACCAGGCAATATTTTAGTAATTGTGCACCTCAAAAATTATGCAAAAGCAAATCAATAATATAGATAAAACTAATAAGCATACACTGATGAGTCATTATGACCACCAGATAGCAGAAAACATAGTGCAACAGTGACATTATCAAGAACTGGACATCAAAAGTTGAGTGATCAATTGAGAGCTCCCTTGCAAGGTGATACGTGTGACCCAAACTAATGAATGACATTTCTCAGGCAGTTTCTATTTGGTACAAGAATGTCCAGTGAGAGGTCCAAGCTGTGTCCTTTGTTGTAACTAGTATAAAGTTCTGCCCTACAAACAGGGACTTTTGGTTAGGATTCTTTGAGGATGACGAGATAACATAACTACTGGATAACTTTACTGCACTCCCTTCATTAAACTGTTCTCCCTAGAAGAACTTTGGTCAGCTTACTTATGTATTATGCTAGGCGATATCATTGAAAAAGCATGGATATCATTATGCCGATAATACACAAATTTATATCTCATCTCAACCTGATAACTTGTACGAATTTATGAAATTAACAGATTGTACAGCTGATATAAAAAAATGGATGACTACAAACTTATTTAGTACTATTACTAAATTCAGATAAAACTGAAGTCTTGCTTATCGGACCCAAAAAGCTCAAACGCAAAAACCTAGATCACTGTCTAACCCTAGATGGATTCTCAGTCCTCATCTTCAGTCAAATATTTGGGGGTGATTTTTAATAGCAACTTGTCGTTTGAAGGCCAGATTTCAAGCATCTGTAAAACTGCATTTTTTAATCTTAAATTTTGTCAGACAAAATTTTGTAGTAAAGAACAGTGATTCAGGAAAAAAATCATAGAAGCTGGGTAAATGTAAAAAAACGTGATAGAGTTTTTGATTAGAAAAATTAGGAGTTTTATGCAGTAAGAAGCTAAATTGATAATTAAACAGGGCATTTCAAAAATTAAAAATGCTTTTAGTAAATAAATATGCGAGTTCAATTAATAATATAAACCTTGAGCTGTAGCAGTAATGATTTTGAACAATTATACCAGATATTAGGCCACCATGTAGTTCTGTTGCATTAAAACATGTATGTAAATGAGAAATTAAATACTCAAATATGTGGCAGAAAAAATAATAGATAAGATAATGAAGAATTACAAAAGGAAGGAACATTTGATGCAAGCAGTGAGAAAATAGAAACTGAGTATGAAAAATGTTAGAGAAATTAAAATACAGTGTAAAGAAAGACAAACTAGTGAGGAAACACTAGAAGAGATTATGAGAAAAATAAGTAAAGTAAAGCATGAGCTAAAGAAATTTAATTGGATAAAAATTAAAGAAACAGAAAATAAATAAACAATACAGACAATTTAGTATTAGAGAAATATAAGCTGAAAAAGGAGAGTTGAAAATAGATGGGAGGAGTCTTCATTTAATGGGGGAAAAATTGATTAATTAATTAAGTCATGAGCTAAATTTTATATAGTAATTAAGAGGATATGGGGATGGACTTTGGGGGACTGAAGTCTCTTACCTACCAGACATCTCTGAGTGCACTGGCAAATGGAAAGATGGTTGAAAAACACAATGGACAAATTGTTGGCTGTGGACATTTGTGACAGCAGTGATGCAGGCACTGTATGCCCAGGATTTACTGGGGACTGAAAAGGCTACTTATGTTCAGAGACACTAAAAAGAGGCAAACAAGAGAATGATGAACTGATCAAACAAGAAAAAGCGCTCCACCAGAACTTTACATCAGCTGAGTGAAAGAAAGAAAGCCAGCACAAAGAGAGATAGGGGGAAACACTGTGCCCCTACTACAAGTCTGTGGGCACCACAGAAAAGACTGCAGCACTAATCTATAAACCAGCTGTCTTCTCAGGGTGCGAGGAGGGAGAGTCTGACAGGCCTCTTCAGAGCAGCAGACCTATAGTCCAAATTAAGTACAATGTGACCACTTAGTGGGCAAATTAAGAGCAAAAGTGTAACTACTCATTCTTGTATCAAATCAGACTCCTGTCAGTGATAGATAGAAAAGTATCATGTAAATTGTAAGAAAAATTATATGGAAATGTAGAATGAAACTTTAAATGTGTAATGTTGAGGTGGTATTTAAATGAATTTGGTCAATTTTCATAGGTTTAGTCATAGAGGTACTTGAACATATGAGGATAAAGTACAAAGCATGGTGGTGATTAGTAAAAGATAAAAAAGACTTTAAATTAATTAAATATTTAAGCAAAAATTAAGGAAATATCTTAGCATAATCTTACTTTGATTAATCTAAATCAAGATTGAGAGAATAAATATGAAAGTGATTCAAATCTAGAAAAGTGATTTATACCTAAAGAAAAGGATGAAACACAAATTGAAATGAACTCACAGTACATCATAGGCCAAAAAGTAACACTTCTAAGTGTACTAAAAGAATAATTGAACGAGAAAAGTGTTTAATAAAACGGGTTTTGTTTCACAATATAACCATATGTGAAGAAATAATTAAAAGCTAAAAGTATTAAGGAATAATGAGGAAACATCAGAACAGATAGAGAGAAACCTATAAAGAAAAAACTGATTTTAACTTGTAAAAAATACAACAAAAATGTATTTATACAACCAGTTTGATGTGAGAGCAGGAAGGAATTAGGAGCTGAAAGTGGATAACACAAATCAATATAAAATGCAAATTGAGAAATAGCTCAGAAATGAAATTATTTAGGTAAGTGTAAAATTTTAATTATGATTATCATTTCAGGACTTACAAAAAAATTGATTTCTGTTGGCGCAAATACCAGAGGAGGGTAGACAATTGGTTACACTTACAGTACATAGGCTGATAAAAAGTAGATGTACACCAGAATGGCCAAAGGGATTTAAAAGGGTTAAGAAGATTTTGTGATGAATTTTGTTATAACGTATAGGATTTAGTTATCTGCAGGTTAGTTTTGCTCTACCCCAAGTTAAAAGACTTAAATAAAAAACACTATTGCTACAAAAAATGAAACATATGATGACTTTTTAAGGATGACTTATTTAGTGCTGACTAGATATAGAAGTATAAAATAAAAAGAGTTGAGCAATTACAAAATAGGAAGGACTGAAAAAATTTGACACGCCATTAACAAGAAATCCAGATGCAATAATGTCATTTAAGATGATTAATAAGAAATTAGCTTTTCATTAGAGGAAATAATATAGCAGTTCTAACATTAGTGCTTATAGAGTCACAACCTCAATTAGATGAATTAGTGCAAATTAAACAACAAATGGGGTCTATGAACTGTCTATGTAGCTTCAGAGGGTAGCGAAAAAAGACACATAAAATATTTGGACAGATCATTGAGCCAACAGCATTTCAAGATGTGGGCATTGGAGATGTACATGGTTTGGATCAAGGGTGAAGTGTTAAGAAAAATAAGCAGCAAGGATAGTGATCTCCTTATTTGAATGCAATGATCAGTGAATTGATGTTCACATGTGACATCTGTGCAAAGTATAATGTGAGTAAAGACCTAAGGCTATGCAAGCACTTGATTGTGGATTTTGTGATATAACTGGTTTAGGGCAAGAGATACAAGATTTTGGAAGGGATAGGTTTGGTAGATGAGTGAAGGTGCTTTCAGCAGCACAGTGGGGAAGAAGGAACAGTTATACCATTTAAGACGAGAAGTAAGTCCTAGATTTGGAATACGTTGAATAAGTTCAAATAGTGTGTCTGCATTTATGAATGAATTAGAGTAATTAAGGTTCATTTGAGTGAAATAAGGTAATTAAGTAAATAAGTGATTAAGTGATTAAATAAATGAATAAATAAAGGAATTAATAAACAGTCAAACGAGTATTGGAAATCAAGAAAATTTTGCATTGATCATACAAAACTGTAAGAAATGTCTGAAAGAGCTGAAGATGATCCATCAAAGCCTAATTTAACAAGATATGTGAAAATAATAAACTTAACTGGACTCATGTGTTACCTCTTGCATTAATGAGTGATTGCATGGAAAGTGACAGAAACAGGTAACTAACACTGCATGAAGTGCTTTTGGGTCGACCCTCGCCTATAACCTCGCATATAACCTTGCATAAAAACTCTTGGAATGTTTGGCGAACATGTCTAATACATTGCAAAGAAGAATGTTGGTCTTTTATGAAGAAATTAACTGCCATGTGCAAAGCAATATCTGTACAGGGATCCAGAAAGGAGCAGAGGCAGGGGAAGCAGAGAAGAAGGTCTAGTGGTTCCCGGTTATCGAGTGTATCTAAGGGTGCTCTGGAAAAAGTGGAATGAGCCCAGAAGAGAAGCACCACATTGGGTCATGAGGACATCTCCAACAGCGATCCAAGTGGGGAAAAAATGCAACCTGGCACCATCTGAACAACGACAAGTTTATCAACAACTTTCAGGCCAGAATGAAGCAAAGAAACAATTCAATTGCAATTATAAACCAGACAGTGATAAATATTCTGATAGTTCAGATGAAGAAGAGGATGATGAAAAGAAGATCCATGCCTTGGGTGTAAGTGCTAGTCAACCTCTATCCCAAAACGGCGGCTCTCTACGATACGCAAAGTATCTGGGCTGAAGATCAACTGTTCTGCTATTATGTGTGTTGCTGTAGATTAGAATAGTAAGTAGTGAACATGTATTATTCATTCATTCATTTCGGCTTAGTCCCTTTATTAATCTGGGGTCGCCACAGCAGAATGAACCACCAACTTATCCAGCATATGTTTTACGCAGCGGATGCCCTTCCAGCTGCAACCCATCTCTGGGAAACATCCATACACACCCATTCACACACATACACTACAGACAATTTAGCTTACCCAATTCACCTATACCGCATGTCTTTGGACTTGTGGGGGAAACCGGAGCACCCGGAGGAAACCCACGCCAACACAGGGAGAACATGCAAACTCCACACAGAAACGGCAACTGACCCAGCCGAGGCTCGAACCAGCGACCTTCTTGCTGTGAGTCGAACGTGCTACCCACTGCGCCACTGTGAGGCCCCAACATGTATTATGATTATGTTTGGTTATTCTTAGAGTTGTTACTCTTTAAGATATGCTAAATAACTGTGCACAAGCAAATGTATAACCTGATGCACGCTCATGCTTAAAACACTACCTGCTTTGACATAACAGCAAAATAGAATTGAGTCTTTTACTGTGTTCTAGTCAAGACCGGATGCAGATGTTTGGCTTGGTTCAATTCCAAAGTGCGATTACATGATCTGGTCATTGGTAATAATACTGTGACATATCTTTGTCATTAGGTAGTATAGCTTAGGGCTGAATCATGAAGTTGCACTATGGGTAAAGACAATTAAGGTGTGGCTTTAATAAGCCACAAAGGAGGGATATAAAGAAGATTTTTATTTTCTAAAAAGCCATGTAAAGACACATTTAATTGTGTGAGTGAAGGGCTATATGAATCTGCCATTATATGTCTTTGAAAACAGGTGATAGGTTAGGCCAAAGGGGTCATAAAAGAGCATGAGAGAGGACTTGGGGTGCAATGAGAACCATTTGTGTCAGAAAAGCATGAAATGTATACAACATATGTTGAAACTGTCATATATGTTTGAAAAGACACAGACTGTATGGAATAGGAGGGTCCTGTTTAGATGCTTGAAAACAAACACTAGTAATGATTGCCAAATTTCAACTATATGTGGTAAAATAGTGATGAATACATTAGATCTGTACATTTTAAGGGCCAACAAGAAGAGGGGACTTTAAATTGGGGTCTTAAAGGAGTTGGAGCTGGGAGAGGCCTGTTGAACCAGGAACCAGCTGTGAAAACACAAAGGTGGGAGAAAGCAAGGATAAAGAATACAGCAAATTTGAGGGACAGTGGATTTGTCCTGGGGAGAGACTGAGATGGGTTTGCTCCAGGCTGTCTCTGCTTTTTTGGAAAATATTCCAATAAAGTATATTCTTCTGATATTCATAACCTCCAGACTAAGTGTGATTCATTAAGAGAAGAGCCAGAAACCACAACACTTCTCACTCTTCAAAGACTTTTAGCATCAAGCCAAGTTTCTATTCTGGACAATTTCAACTCAAACCTTCGCTGGAATGCTGATCAATCAATCAGAATGGGGACAAACCAGCAACGACTCATCAAGAAACTTTCAGGACAGCACACACTGCATAAGCCACAGATAAAAGAACTATGCGAGTTTGATTTGGGTATCAGATATGCTAGTTTATTATTTCCTTTGCTAAAACAAGGTGATTCAGTTTTTTTGATGATTTGTTTTGGGTTATTGATGTTGAATTGCAACTCTCTTTTCACGAGGCCCTCTCGACCCTGTTCTCTGTCATTAAGTCTGCTTCCAGGATGAATAATACAGTTGTTATTTTTTTTGGATTAGATAGAAAAAGTAAATCAGTTACTTGAGAGTGGAGTTGTAATCAGAGACACATATATCGGTGTTGTCTCTGTCAAAAATGTTATTTATCAAGAAGATAAATATCGAAGATATATCGTATATATCGACTTCCGCAGGAGTCCTCGACATGCCACCCTCTAGTAGGAGTCTTCACCACTCACAGCCCCCACAGGGGCTGTCATCGAGCACCTCGCCGTGTCACCCTCTAGTAGGAGTCTTTACCGCCCACTCCTTTTCCCCAACTCCTGCTGGAGCTAGCCTTTGATAGCTCAACATACCCGAGCTGTGACTTCGAGCTTCGAGTCACGTCACTGCCCCTCCCTGGCCCTAGATTACCCCATTATATACATGTATATCCATATATTCACATATATTCATATCCATTTATATATAGTGCTGCCACCCTCCTAGCTCTATCTCCAAAAGGAGTGTTCCTTGAGCACTGACTCCCCTGTAGTCAACGCCCCCCCCCCCCCCCCCCCCCCCCCCCCCCAACACCCATACACTCTCACATTCACACACACTCATACAATATGGCCAATTTGAACTACGGATTATTGAACATTAGATAACTCTCCTCTAAAACTCTTTTTGTTAATGATTTGATAACTGATCTAAAGCTAGATGCACTTTGTCTAACAGAAACCTGGCTAAAACCAGATGATTACATGACCATAAACGAGTCTTCACCTGAAGGATATCATTATAAACATGAGCCTCGTCTTTAAGGGAAAGGTGGAGGTGTTGGCATTGTGCCCTTTCTAGCACTTTAGACATAGTTGCTCCGTTACACTTAAAAAAGTTTAGGGAAAAAAACTGACACCATGGCACAATAAGCACATGCATGCCTTAAAAAAAGCAGCTTGGAAAATGGAACGTAGATGGAGGAAATCAAAACTAGAGATTTTTCGTCTGGCCTGGAAAGAAACTATACTTAACTTTAGAAAAGCTTTAAAGTCTGCCAGATCTGCTTATTTCTCAACTTTAATAGAAGAAAATAAACACAATCCTAGGGCCCTGTTTAACACAGTGGCCAATCTAACTAAAAATAAAGCATCAACATGCATTTCTCAACACAGCAGTTATGACTTTATGAATTTCTTCACATGCAAGATTGATGATATCAGAGATAACATAAGCACCATCAATCTGCCTCCTGCAGCATCGTCCCAATTAGAGCACTGTAGACCATTAATGGATCAACTGTCAAAACTGATAAATTCCTTCAAATCAACAACGTCTGTTAGATCCTATACCGACCAAATTATTAAAACAATTGCTTTCAGAAGTTTCTGAACCTGTTCTGAACATTTTGAATTCATCCCTATATGCCTAAAACTTTAAGCCTCTTATTAAACATTAAGCCTCTTATTAAAAAAACACAGCTTGATCCCAAAGAATTAGTAAATTACAGACACATTTCAAACCTCCCTTTTCTATCAAAGATGCTAGAAAAAGTCGCATCTGCTCAACTATGTTCCTTCCTACAGAGAAACAATATTTGTAAAAAATTCCAATCTGGATTTAGAGCATTTCATAGCACAAAAACAGCACTCCTGAGATCTACAAATGACCTGCTCCTGTCGCCCGATTGTGGTTGCATTTCTCTCTTAGTGTTATTGGACCTCAGTGATGCATTTGATAATGGATCATAATATTCTCCTTGATAAGCTTGAAAATTATGTTGGTATTTGCAGGAATTGCATTGGCCTGGTTCAGGTGTTATCTATCTAAACAATATAAATTTTTATCAGTTAATCCCTTGTGCTTGTATCCAGCTGATCCCTTACTTTTCACACTACAGTATATTTGCACCGCTAGGCGATATTAAAAAACAGCTGCTAGAGTGCTTTCTAGAACAAAGAAATATGATCATATTTCTCCAGTTCTTTCATCATTGCATTGGCTCCCTATTAAATATCGGTAAAAAAAATTTATTTAATTGACTACCTACAAAGCCCCGAACGGCTCAGCTCCCCAGTATTCGAGGGAGCTCCTAGTGTATTTCAGCCTCTCACATCCACTATGCTCAATTAACTCTGGACAATTGATTATTCCCATAATATCAAAATCAACTGTAGGCAATAGATCTTTCTCATATTTGGCAGCTATTCTCTGGAACAGCCTTCCCAGCACAGGCAGACACATTCTGTAAATTTAAAACTAGATTAAAGACACATCTCTTTGCATTAGCATACACATAAAACACAAATGCTTTCAAAATCCAAATCCTCTAAAGGATTGTTAGGCTGCATTAATTTAGGAAACCGGAGCTGGGAACACTTCCCAAAAGACATTATAATTTGAACGGCATCTACGCTTATGTTAGTCTGTTTTTCATTATCCCGAGGTCTCCATAATCCTAGACCAGGCCGTATCCTGGGCAGATGCTATGGTGGTCATGGTGGCGTGGAGAGCATGAGAAAGACCCCAGTGACAGACAAGTCTCCGCATTGATCCCGTGGGCCAGCCTGTACACTCGCTGGTGATCTACTTACAAACATGCAGTTTCTCCACGGTGGACGTCCAGCATTCCCCAGCGTCCGGCACCTAGACTGCAGCTCTGCACAGGACGTTTGGCCAGAGGAGAAATGGTCATGCTTAACTGAGCCTGGTTTTCCTCTGAGGTTTTTTCCTTCACTTTTGTCAATTGGTGAAGTTTTGTTCCTCGCCACTGTCACCACTGGCTTGCTTGGTTTGGGACTTGTGGAGCTGCGCATCAATGGATTTGCTCTTCAGTCTTTGGACTTTCATCAGTGAAAATTAAACCACACTAAACTAATCAAATTAAACTTTAAGTCTGAAAACTGGGCTGACACAGTTTAAATTTCAATTTACTAGAACTTCTATGTTAAGCTGCTTTGACACAATCTACATTGTAAAAGCCCTATAGAAATAAAGATGAATTGAATTGAATTGAGTTAATCCAATTCACCTATATCACATGTCTTTGGTCTGTGGGGGAAACAGGAGTATCCAGAAGAAACCCATGTGAACACAGGGAGAACATGCAAACTCCACACAGAAACGCCAACTGGCCCAGCCGGGACTCAAACCAGCCACCTTCTTGCTGTGAGGAGACAGTGAAACCACTACCACCCTGCTTATCCTTCTTGTAAACATTTAATCTGAACGTGTTTCTTTATAAATGATCTTTTATGTTAGTCGAGCTATACATTAACAAGGCCTCTTGTTATCAGCTCTGTCACAATCATTAATCAATTAAACACACTTTCTCTCACATCGACAGTCAACTTCTCTTCCTGCTATATTGTCTTTAGACACATATAATTCAAAATTCAATCAAAATCTCTACTTAGCTCGCTAAATACAAGCTTAATCTAGAGAGAATTAAAACTGTGTCTGCTCTTTTCCGCTCTGCCAATCCAAGTGCGTGTGAATTCTAACCACGTCAGTGATCTGAACTGGAAAAAAAACGTCACATGACAATCAAAATCTTCACAAGTTGATTTTACAGCTTAAAAATATTTGAATATGTCTTCTAATTGCCTATGAAAAGAATTTGTAGAACAGAAAGAAAAATAGAATGTTCAGCATATTTAATTAATTAAGTATTGTCTATTACTATTGGGGGCCTCACGGTGGCACAGTGGATAGCACGTTCGCCTCACAGCAAGAAGGTCGCTGGTTCGAGCCTCGGCTGGGTCAGTTTGCATTTCTGTGTGGAGTTTGCATGTTCTCCCCGTGTTGGCGTGGGTTTCCTCCGGGTGCTCCGGTTTCTCCCACAAGTCCAAAGACATGCGGTACAGGTGAATTGGGTGAGCTAAATTGTCTGTAGTGTATGAGTGTGAATGGGTGTGTATGGATGTTTCCCAGAGATGGGTTGCAGCTGGAAGGGCATCCGCTGCATAAAACATATGCTGGATAAGTTGGCGGTTCATTCCGCTGTGGCGACCCCGGATTAATAAAGGGACTAAGCCGAAATGAAAATGAATGAATGAATATTACTATTGGTAACCTGGAAGGTATGACAAATGAAATATGTTTATTTTGCACATGTTTATTTTAGAGTGCATCATGCAGAGAGTGTGTTTGTGTGTGTATGT
>CAIGQW010004441.1:238292-299976 GCA_903798125.1 Danio choprae | reverse complement strand
ATCCGTCTCCCTCTCGTCATGTTATCCTCCGCCCTCCGGGCGTTACACATATATTCTATCAAGTCATGCACCAGAAATAACATTATTATTTATTTTTAACCATGTATACTGTTTATCCTTTGGAAAAGTTTCTCTCCAAACATCAACTAATTTATGATACTGGACTACGGTTTTGAGAGTCTTTGCTGATAATAAATGAGGCTCAACATGGTTTCTATCCATGGTATAATCAAGAGTGCAATTAAAATCACCGGCTATAAAAACTATTCTATTGTTTGGAATTTCTGAAGTAACATCTTGCAATTTTTTTAAAAAAGTCACTCTTCCGGAGCCATCGTTAGGAGCATAAACATTAATTAGTGAAAAACTTAAATCTTGATATTTAATATTTGCAATCTACCAGGTATAATTTCTGTTACTTCATAATCTTGAAATTGCAAATTTGCAGAAATAAGAATGGCTACTCCAGCACTAACATTTGTTCCATGACTAAGAAAAGCTTGACCACTCCACTCACTTAGCCATTGTGGCTGATTTTCCATATCTGTGTGTGTTTCTTGCAGAAAAATTACATTCACTTTTTTCATACTTAGAAAATCAATCAATGCAATACTTTTTTCCACACTACGACATCCATTAATATTAATAAGTTCCAAAATTTAAGGATGTCATAGTGCATTCCACAAAAGAAACTAGCTAATACTTTTTATTTCTTTTGTGCTTTTTGATCATATTTACTTTTTTTATCATACTTCTCACTTTAGTCATAATTTTCCTAAGGCGATATCGTTTCTGTCTACTCAATTCTTCAAAGGTTGCTTTTTCCAATGCCGTTTTGCAGGACACTAAAAAACGCTTCAAGTCTGGAAAAAAAACTTCAATCTGTGGTTTACGAGCTCCCTTCATACTGTCAAGAAAATCGCTTATCTGTTTCACTGTGTACAGTTTTGAAGAAAATATTCCTATTCTGTCAGTGTTGTCTTCATCTGACAAACTGTCTAGACTCTCCAGATCATTTTCGGAGTCATTATCAGAATAAACACATTCCGAACTCATAGCAGACATTTGAATGAGGTTTTCTTCCACTACCTCATCTTCATCATTATCATCCTCTTTCCTCACCTGTTCTTTTTCTGACAATGTATCATCTCTATTTGTTTGTATAGATTCTTCTTCACCAACAGTTTGTCTTTCAGACATATCAGCGCTTTCAACATTACTGTTTACATTAGTTTGTTCTACAGGTAGTGTTTGTACTACATCAGAGTGCTCGTTTACTTGGTTAACAATTTGGTCGGTTATTTGTGCTTGAGATGGTCTGACATTCTGTTTATTAGGGCACGTTTGCCTGACATGACCCTGTTCTCCACACAAAAAGCAGCGCATATGATCTGAGGTGATAAAGATTGTGTAATCTTTACCTTCGTTTGTGATTTTTACAGCCAGATTAAGCGGATCTTGTTGTGCATTCAATATCATGTACGTATACCTCCGAAAAGACATAACGTGCTTGATATTTGGGTTTTTCAAGCCTAACGGAATCATTTTGATCGGTGTTGTTAGCTTTCCGTATCTTTCGAGCACTCCTTTAATAACTTTATTCTTAATGAACGGAGGAACATTTGATAGCACAATTTTTTTTGCTGGGCTCGATAGCGGTAATACTGGTACAAACGTGTCATTAATTGTGATTCCACTTTCAATGAAATCATCAACTATTTTGATTTCAGCTAGAAAAACAACGACCGCTTTATTCATTCTAGAAGCTGATTTAATGTTGTGTCCACCAACCTTTTCGCTGATTACAATCAACACATCCTCCACAGATATGGAATCATCGGCTATACATTTAAATCCGTGTTTGAGCATCAAAAGCGAGAAATCCTCGCTTGACCCCATTGTCTGAGTTTACCGACCTCAGTCGGCAAAGAAAGAGAAAGTAACTATAATATAATTTAAGACTATGCTATTAACTCTTAGAAAAACTAATTTTACAAAAACAACAATATATGTAATAATAAGTTAGCGAAACAAACTCTCAGAAGCGTGTTCCAAAACTCTAAACTCCTCCTACTACCCACAATCCCGAGAGAGAGAGAGAGAGAGAGAGAGAGAGAGAGAGAGAGAACGGCCAGTAAGCTGAGCTCATTAATATTCACAACTCTTCCAAATATGGTCAATATGGAGCTTCTGATTATAAGAATTCTCTAGAATATAAAACCTGCATTTAAGCAGTTTTTATCAAAGTTTTTTTAGGAACATTACTAGAGTGTATCTTAATACAAAACAATGACACTTATGTAATTTAAAATGCATCACTACAAGAACCTGAACATGGACCACTTTCAAAAGCCCTCTGATGTCTTTAGACTACAGCTCTACTTCTTTTCCAGTTGCCCAAAGGAGAACTGATCTCTGAAGGTTTGTTCTACACTTCCAACAGTTATAGAATTTTGGTTCTTACCACTGTACATCTGGTTTGCTTGGTCAGTGGAGCTGCTCTACAGTGCATCATATTAGCAATGCACAGCAGTGACATTTCTACTAAACTGAACTGAATTAGCTTTAACATAACAAGAACTACACCAGCATTTTACCAATACTCTGCTTCTTTGCTTGATGCTGTAAATGTTCCACAATCTAAAATATTTTTATGGGTGTTTATTATATTTTTTCTTTATCTACAACAAACTGCTTTGACACAATCTATAAGTGCTATAGCAATAAAACAAATCTTGATTACTTGTAGTCACTGTTTTGTAGGGTAAACAACATCTTACAGGTTAGGTGGTCATAATATAATTTCTCATCACTGTTGATCTATAGCAAAACAATAAATGAATATATGGTCATTTCAAATAAGTAATGAAAACTTTCTTTACCTTGATGTTTTCTGCAATAATTTCTGTGTCATCACAAAGGGATTCAACAAAAAAGACCTACAAAACACAAGTTTAAAGTTATATACTGTGGAGATGTTTTCTGAATAATATAAATTTTGTTAAACCTTAAAATTCACCACATCACTTACTTTATAGCCATTCTCTTTAGCAAAGGCAAGAATCATTTCTCTTCTTTCTTTTGTTGTGTTGGTTGCATCAAACACCTGCACATAAATGAATTGGCTCAATCACCATTAACAACAGACAAAATAGTTTCTCATGCTCATTAAAGCTGTATTTATTAGAAAAATGCATTAAATAGAGCAATTTTGTGAATTAGTGTTACAATGTTTTTATTACAATATATTTAAAATAAATATTTATTGTTTTTGCATTGAGCAATGTGGTCTATCATTTCCCGAAAAGTTCTATTGTTGCATGCTGTTCAGGGCAGAACTACACACTCATGCATCGTATTATAATAAATAAATACAATTAAATATAATTTGTTTACTTTTGTTACATACTTTTCAAAAATATACCTAATATTGCACTTACATTAATTTAACTATACTGACAGAAGTCTTTATTTAGCCTATACCAAAGGTTTGCCACATACTGATTTCTCTTCTTTTTTTTTTTTGCATGTTTGTCAATTTAATGTTTCAGGTCATTAAACAAATATATTAAATATTATTCAAAGATAACACAAATAAACATAATTTTAAATTAAGGTTGTATTATTAAAGGAAAACAAAATTAAACCTGTCAGAGTTTTTTCTGTCTTGTTTCTGTCTCCCTCTTGTGCCTGTCCACTTGTGCGCACTTGTACACCTGCTATTAGTTCCCCTAAATACCTGTTCCTCCTCTTCTCTAATTGTTGGCTATTTAATCTCCCCTTCTCTCTCGCTCTTTGCTTGATATTTGTTCTTTGTCTGAAAGCTACACAAACTCAATAGTCTAACCTGTTCGTAATACAGCACTGTCTCATCTCACCCTGTTTCTGTGTTCATCTATTTGTGCATCGGCTCACCTCTGCTCTGCCCACAGTCAGCGTTTGAGTGACTTTGGAAACACTTTCATCTGCTTGCCAGCCTGAGGTCTGACCAAGTATTTTAATTTTCCCGATTTTGGTCCTTGGAGGATTATTATTATTTTTTGCCCAGTCCAGCTTTTGCCAGCTTTAGGGAGTCCACTTGTCACCCACTGAGAGGCAACGCTGTATCAGTTTAAGATTGTGCTTGTATGTGCTTGGAGCTGGTCATCGTATATCTGTTTGTCTGGTAAAAGCCAGAGATCGCCAGTGAGCCGGGACCTCCTGGAAAGTGCCTCTTTGTCCCCTGGCACCCAGACGAAAACCCTGCTGCCCGTCATACTTCGTTGGGAAGGTTCTACAGTCTCCTGCTTAGCCCTGTTGAATTAAGGTGTGGAATTCAGGAGTTTCATCGATGAGACATTCGCTGCTGAGCACAACATTCCGCTTCGTACACTGCAAGACACACCTACTGTGTACACGCTTAATGGCAGCGTGTTATCACAAGTTCACTGTGCCACCAGCATGCATTTGATCGCCTCAAAGGTATGTTTGCATCCGCTCCTGTCCTTATGACAATCCCTTTCCTTATTACACCCCATGTCCTTATTACTATGAATTGTATTTATTACTAAGAGACAATTCATAGTTGAGGTTGACGCATCAGAGGTAGGCGTGGGTGCTGTTCTTTCCCAACGCTCCGCGGTCAATGAAAAAGTTCACCCTTGTGGGTTTTTTTTCACACCGTCTCTCTCCTGCAGAACGTAATTATGACGTAGGTAACCGCGAACTACTTGCCATCCTTCTCGCTTTAGGGGAATGGCGTCATAGGATAGAGGGTGCGTCCGTCTTGTTTATCGTTTAGACAGATCACCCCAACCTCAAGTACATTCGTTCTGCCAAAAGACTAAACACTCTACAAGCTTGTTGGGCTCTTTTTTTTCCCGGTCGATTTAGTTTCGCTATTTCCTACCGTCCCATTTCCAAGAATGTTAAGCTGGATGCATTGTCTCACCAATTTGCACCTTTGGAGGGAGAGTCCCCTCCCGAGACTATTCTGCCCACAGGAAGAGTTTTAGGAGCCGTGCTCTGGGGTATTGAACACTCTTTTAAGAGAGCACTCGCTCGTATATCCACTCCTAACAATTATCCTGCTGACAAGCTCTTCGTTACTAGACCATTATGCTCAGCTGTTCTCCGTGGGGACAGGCTATTCTCACTGTTGTGGATCGCTTCTCTAAGGCGGCCCACTTTTATTCCGTTACCTAAACTCCTGTCCGCCCAAGAAACAGCACAAATTATTATCAATAACGTTTTTAAGATTCACGGTCTCCCCTCCGATTTCCTATCTGACCGTGGCTCGCAATTTACTTCACAATTTTGGAGGATGTTTTGCAAACAGCTCGGGGCTACCGTAAGTCTGTCGTCAGGCTTTCATCCGCAAACTAACGGCCAAGCCGAACAAGCAAACCAAGATCTAGGTAGATTAGTCCGCTGTCTTGTCGCTGTCTTGTGTGAGCAATTACCGTGGGCCGCATACGCTCATAATTCATTCCGTGAGAGCCATCATCAGTTACAAATGACAAAAACATAGTGAATAACCTTTCCAGGAGTGGCCGGCCAACCGAAATTTTGTATTTTGTCTTCCATTTAAAAAAAATTTAATTTCAAAACTTAATTTTGTGTTTTCTTGTGTTATCATGACTAATACTTAAATTTGTTTGACGATCTGAAACACTAAAGTGTGGCAAACATGCAAAAAAGAAATCAGTAAGAGAGCAAACACTTTCTCACCACTGTATAATTACATGTTTCAAGAATTGTTGGTTTGTAGCTGTTTGTTATTGATAGATTTTTTACATGATATTACATACTTCCCTGGTTTCAGGCTTAAGGCTACCCTTGAAAAAAAAAGTATAATTCAGATAATTTTTTTAAGTCTACTTAAGTAATGTAGAAGTTTATTTTAAGTTTTTAAGTATTTTTTGGAATCAGCTGCATAAAACATATGCTAGAGTAGTTGGAGGTTCATTCCGCTGTGGTGACCCCTGATAAAATAAGGGACTAAGACGAAGGAAAATGAATGAATGTATGTATGTACTAGGGATTTAATGGTATTGTCACGGATCACAGAAGGTAGAGGCAAGAGTTCAGTTCACAGAGTGTTTATTAAACACAATATCTTCGCACCGAGGTGCTAGCAACAGTTCAATGTAGAATCAACTGAGTCAGTAGAATTACTTCCCTTGAGCAGAGCAAGCCGGTAACAGGGGTTAGTCTCTGGGTGTAGCGAGTAGCAGATGGTCTTGGCAGAAGATCGGGACGAGACGACAGAGAGTGATGCGATCATGTGAAGATGATACCTGACAATGAAGGACTGGAGAGGGTGAGGCTATATAGTGCGGTGGTGATGACTGGAGCAGGTGAGTGTGATGAGTGAACAGGTGTGTGTGGTTAGTAATCAGGTGAGTGAGTGCGATGTGTAGTGGCTGGAGAGTGTGACTGGTGATCGGGGCTGACAGAACGTGCAGGGGGTGTGACAGTACCCCCCCCTCCACGGGTGACTCCTGGCACCTTGGACCGGCGACGTGGACGACCGCGACCTCGAGGAGCTGGACGGTTGGGATGTTGCTGGTGGAATGTTTCGAGGAGAGAGGGATCTAAGATGTCTTCCCGGGGTGTCCATGACCGCTCCTCGGGGCCGAATCCTTCCCAGTCGACTAAGTATTGGATTCGGCCGCCCCGCCGCCGGGAGTCGAGGATTTCCTTGACCTGGTAGATGTTTTCGCCCACGACTTCGGGTTGTGCTGGAGGGGGAGGCAGCTCTGGGTCTGTGGAGGGAGGAGAGACAGGGTCAGTGAAGGGTTTAAGGAGTGAAACATGGAAGGCAGAAGGAATACGGGAATGAGGTGGCAGATTGAGGCGGTAGGTGACAGGGTTTATCTGGGAGTGGATGGTGTATGGCCCTATGTAGCGGGGACTCAGCTTCCTACAGGGCAGTCGGAGACGGATGTTCTGGGTTGACAACCACACTTTGTCCCCGGGTTGGTATACTGGGTTGGGTAACCTGCGGCGGTTGGCAGCGTCGGTATGTCTCCGTACTGCCCGTTGGAGGTGGACGTGAGCTGAGTCCCATACCCTCTCGCTCTCCTGGAACCAGTGGTTTACCGCGGGCACATCCGAGACTTCGCCGGTCCACGGAAACAATGACGGTTGATACCCTAAAACACACTGAAAGGGGGTTAGTCCCGTGGAGGCCTGGCGAAGGGAATTCTGGGCATACTCTGCCCACGGTAAGTACTGGCTCCAGGTGTTCTGGTGATGGGCACAGTAGGTCCGGAGGTAGCGAGAGATTTCTTGAATCTTGCGTTCGGTCTGCCCGTTAGTCTGTGGATGGTAGCCGGACGAAAGACTGATGGATGTACCTAGCAACTGGAAGAAGGCCCGCCAGACCCTGGAGATAAACTGAGGTCCTCTGTCGGAGACGATATTCTCGGGGAGACCATAGTTGCGAAAGACGTGATGAAATAACGCCTCAGCGGTTTCTAAGGCAGTAGGTAGGGCTTTGAGCGGGATGAGCTTGCACTGTTTGGAGAATCTGTCGACGACCACCAAGATGGTGGTGTAACCCCGTGATGGAGGCAGGTCTGTAGCGAAGTCGACACCAATGTGGGTCCAGGGTCGGCGGGGAATAGGTAATGGCTGGAGTTTGCCTTCAGGCAGACGGTGAGGAGTGGTGGTTACGGCGCAGACCGAACACCCCCGGACATACTGGGCAACGTCCTTGGCCATACCCGGCCACCAGTATTTCCCACGTAGGAGCGAGAGGGTTCGCCTGCTGCCCGGATGTCCTGAACCGAGGGAGGTGTGCGTACTTTCGAGGAGGATGAGACGGTGACTGGACGGAACGTAGGTAGACCCGGAGGGGCTGGCTCCTCGAGAGTGGCGGTTCGGATTTCATCGTCGATCTTCCAAAGTATGGGAGCGACGGAGATGGAGGGTGGTAGTATGGGTTCGGGAGCATTTAGAACGGGATCTGGTGAGTAAAGGCGGGAAAGGGCGTCCGCTTTACAATTCTTGCTCCCCGGCTGATATGTGATAGAGAAATTGAATCTGGCGAAGAATAGTGACCACCGAGCTTGGCGGGCGTTCAGGCGTTGGGCATTTCGTAGATACTGGAGATTTTTATGATCCGTGATGACGGTAAAAGGAAATCTTGCTCCTTCCAGCCAGTGTCGCCATTCCTCGAGGGCCAGCTTGATGGCTAGTAACTCACGGTCCCCTATGCCATAGTTCTGCTCAGCAGAAGTGAGTTTCCGGGAATAGTACGCACACGGATGGAGAGCTTTGGGTTTGTTAGACCATTGGGAGAGTACGGCCCCCACTCCTACGTCTGCCGCATCGACTTCAACAACGAAGGGTAACGTAGGATCAGGATGTCTGAGGATGGGTGCTGCGGTGAATTTGCTCTTGAGGAGTCGGAAGGCGCGATCCGCCTCGGAGCTCCAGACGATGGTTCTCCGACCCCCCTTGAGGAGTGATGACAGGGGTGAGGATATGGTACTGTAGTTCTTTATGAAGCGTCGATAGAAGTTGGCAAATCCGAGGAAGCGCTGGAGCTCCTTGACGGTTTGGGGTACCTTCCAGTTGTTTACGGCGTCCACCTTGGCGTTCTCCATCTGGACCCCCGCAGCGGAGATCACGTAGCCGAGAAAGGAGATGGTGGGTTGGTGGAACTCACATTTTCCGGCTTTCAGATAGAGTCGGTGGTCACGGAGACGCTGCAACACTTGGCTGACTTGGTCACGGTGGTCTTCCAAATTACGGGAATAGATGAGGATGTCGTCTATGTATACAATGACGCATTTGTGGAGAAGGTCTCTGAAGATTTCGTTCATATAGTTTTGGAAAATCGATGGACTGTTTGCTAACCCATAGGGCATTACCAAGTATTCATAGTGTCCCGTAGGGGTTATGAAGGCAGTCTTCCACTCATCTCCTTCTCGAAAACGGATCAGGTTGTACGCGCTGCGGAGATCCAGCTTACTAAACACTCGCGCCTCCCGAAGTTCCTCAAGAGCTGCAGGCACAAGTGGTAAAGGGTAAGCGAATTTTACCGTAGCCTCGTTCAACACCCGATAATCGATACAGGGCCTAAGTCCTCCGTCCTTCTTGGTTACGAAAAAGAAGCTCGATGCGGCAGGAGACTTGGATGGTCGGATGAACCCTTGGCTGAGAGCTTCGTTGATGTAGCTCTCCATCGCCTCGTGTTCAGGACGGGAGAGAGGGTAGATACGACCGTGCGGTAGCTTGGCATTGGGCAGCAGGTCGATGCTACAGTCGCAGGGCCGGTGAGGAGGAAGTTGGGCGGCACGTTCCTTACTGAAGACATCTAGGAAGGCGTGGTAGGTGGAAGGAACGTGCCGAGTGAGGTCCGTGGAAGAGTGATCTAAGGCGGTGGAGTGAAGGGGAAGAGATGGCTGGTGATTCGACGGGTGATGAGTGTGATTCTTGCAGGTCTTGCTCCAGCCGAGGATTTGTCCAGTGCCCCAATCGATGGTGGGTTGGTGTTGGACCAACCAAGGTCGACCCAACACAATATCGACATTGGCTTTGGGCAACACCAAGAGGTGAAGTTTCTCTTGGTGGTCAGGGGAAATCGTCAGAGTGACCTGACGGGTTCGGCGGGTGATCTGGCCTTCGCCCAATGGTGAGTCTTGGATAGTATAAATGCGATACCGGGTTTCGTTGATTACTGTCGGGAGGCGATGTTTACTGATGAAGTTTGTGGAGATGAAGTTTCCAGCGGCTCCAGAGTCCACCAGGACATTAACAGGAAAATCACAAGAGTTCATTGTTAGCGTGGCTTGCAGATGAGGAATTTTGCATATTAACGGAGTAATGGAACAAGCACTCACCATTGGACGAGGAGGGCGAACTGGACAGCAGGAGATTAGATGGGATGCTTCTCCGCAGTACAAGCAGAGGTGGAGACGGAGTCGTCGGTGGCGTTCCGCGGAGGTAAGGTGGTAGGCATCAGTGATCATAGGCTCCTCTGAGTCGAGTGGTGATGAAGCAGGGTGATGATGAGGGGCTCCGGCGGTGGTGAGTGATGGTGAAGGGTGAGGATGAGATGGTGCTCTATGGTGAATGGTAGGGGTGGAACAAGCGTTGAGGTGCTGGGAGACGTTGATGGCCTTTCGGATGAACACCTCGAGGTCCGCATTATCATCGTAGATGACCAGGTGTTGGCGAACGTTGGGTGTCAATCCTCGTCGGTATGCGGCTAGCAACGCTACTTGGTTCCACCCACTACTGGCGGCGAGAGTGCGGAACTGAAGAGTGTATTCATGGATTGTTAGTTTTCCTTGGGTGAGTGAGATAAGTTCGTCGTGGACAGATAAAGAGGTGAGTGCTGTGCCGAATACCTCCTTAAAGTGCTCGGTGAAGGAGTGATAAGAGTGAAGGACGGGGTTGCTGGTGTTCCAGAGGGCGTTTGCCCATTGCAGTGCTCGGCCGGTGAGGAGAGAGATTACGAAGACAATCTTGGTGATTTCGGTGGGGAAGGATGCAGTGTTGGTCTCAATATACAGTGAGCATTGTAGTATAAATCCTGCACAGGTTTGTGGATCGCCAGCATAACTGGTGGGACGGGAGAGAGCTGAGCTCGACATCGCGAGCGGATTTGTGGAAGGATTCACGGGCTGATGGCTCAGCGCCGCTGCTTCCGGGTATGAGTCAGCGGCGCTCCCGGAAGTATTAGCGTGACCGTCCATGTTCCGGGAATCTTTTATTCGGTCAGGTATCCTGTCACGGATCACAGAAGGTAGAGGCAAGAGTTCAGTTCACAGAGTGTTTATTAAACACAATATCTTCGCACCGAGGTGCTAGCAACAGTTCAATGTAGAATCAACTGAGTCAGTAGAATTACTTCCCTTGAGCAGAGCAAGCCGGTAACAGGGGTTAGTCTCTGGGTGTAGCGAGTAGCAGATGGTCTTGGCAGAAGATCGGGACGAACCGACAGAGAGTGATGCGATCATGTGAAGATGATACCTGACAATGAAGGACTGGAGAGGGTGAGGCTATATAGTGCGGTGGTGATGACTGGAGCAGGTGAGTGTGATGAGTGAACAGGTGTGTGTGGTTAGTAATCAGGTGAGTGAGTGCGATGTGTAGTGGCTGGAGAGTGTGACTGGTGATCGGGGCTGACAGAACGTGCAGGGGGTGTGACAGGTATATGTATTCATCCCAGACCTACATGTTACATGGGTGACGGTTCGGTTCCATTCATGCTCTTCCACAACGAATAGTCAGTTGATGTGCAGTCATTTTTAGGCAAACAAGACAATAGCAGTGCAACAACTGAGAGGACATTCACAAAGAAAATGTCTTTGCATCTGAAAACACAAGATGCAGCACTCAGAAATGGTTCTGCCATGTTGTTATGCCAAATTGCTACACAGAAGATGGCAACACATGCCCTGCCTCCAAGATCTTCTGACTGGTCCACTGCTGTGGAACTGACAGTAATGAGTGCCACTGCATAAAAGCTGAAATGTATGTTCACATGGCATCAAAAAATAAAAAATGTGGTGCTCGTGTGTGAGGAACATCAGAAGACACGAGTGTATAACAGTCATGCACATCCGTCAGATTCTGTCTGGTCTGTGTGTGTTTTAAAAATTTAAAGTAAACAAAAAATGAAGAAAATGCTGTTTTTAATTTTTTGTTTGCTCATAAATGAAAAATTAGGGGGGAAAAGAAGGGAAAAAAGATAGGAAAAACGGATAAATGACTTTCAAATCCATTGTCTACATATCTTTTATTAATTAATTGCAGTCATGACTGCATGTCTGTTTTGAATCTGAATTGTTTATCTGAATATTGCAAAATATAGTGCAAAGTATTATATTCACAAAAACAATTCATGTGCACAAAATAAAAATACCTATTCATAAAATAGTTTTTTCAAATGGAAAAACACCATTTACAAATGTATAACAGTGTGTAAAAAGTTTTGAATGTTTAAAATTTGTGAATTTTTTTTTTATTTAATCTGAATGAGAATGTGCAATTTGAATCCCCCTGGATTAGTATGCGTATTTTTGAGACTTTCTTTTGTCATATTGCAGTCATTTGCTAAAATCACTTAAGTTAATGTTTTTTTTTCTTCCTTAATGTACACATAGCACCCCATATTGACAGAAAAACACAGAATTGTTGACATTTTTGCAGATTTATTAAAAAAGAAAAACTGAAATATCACATGGTCCTAAGTATTCATACCTTTTGCTCACTATTTAAGATGCATCCGTTAATGGATAAACTTCTAACTTTTTCAGCAGTAGGTGAGGAAGAACTGTCTAAACTGATAAATTGGTCCAAATCAACAACGTCTATGCTAGTTCCTATACTGACGTTTTGAATTCATCCCTACTTTTAGGATATGTTCCTAAAACTATTAAACTAGCTGTCATTAAGCCTCTTATTAAAAAAACACAGCTTGATCCCAAAGAATTAGTAAATTATAGACCTATTTCAAACCTGCTTTTTCTATCAAAGATACTAGAAAAAAGTCGTATCTGTTCCTTGCAGAGAAACAATACTTATGAAAAATTTCAATCTGGATTTAGAGCATTTCATAGCACAGAAACAGCACTCCTAAGAGTTACAAATGACCTCCATCTGTCATCCGATTGTGGTTGCATTTCTCTCTTAGTGTTATTAGACCTCAGTGCTGCATTTGATACAATCGATCATAATCTTCTCCTTGATAGGCTTGAAAATTGGTATTACAGGAACTGCATTGGCCTGGTTCAGGTCTTATCTATCTGAACGTTATCAATTTGTATCAGTTAATGAAGAGGCATCATACAGATCAAAAGTATACAGTTGGGTACCACAAGGCTCAGTTCTTGGTCCCTTACTTTTCACACTATATATGCTACCGCTAGGCAATATCATTAAAAAACATGGAGTTATCTTCCATTGTTATGCTGATGATACACAACTTTATATCTCCTCTCAACCTGATAATTTGTATGAATTTACGAAATTAACAGATTGTATAGCTGATATTAAAAATTGGATGACTAATAACTTCTTATTAGTAAATTCAGATAAAACGGAGGTCTTGCTTATTGAACCCAAAAACCTCACATGCAAAAACCTAGAACACTGTCTAACCCTTGATGGATTCTTAGTTCAGTCCTCATCTTCAGTCGAAATTTTGGATGTGATTTTTGATAGCAACCTGTCGTTTTTAGGCCATATTTCAAGCATCTGTAAAACTGCATTTTTTCATTTAAAAATGTTTGCCAAACTTCGACATATGCTATCAATGTCTGATGCAGAAAAGCTTATTCATGCTTTCATGACCTCTCGGTTAGACTATTGTAATGCGTTACTAGGTGGTTGCCCTGTTGGCCTAATTAACAAACTTCAGCCAGTTTAAAATGCAGCTGCTAGAGTGCTTTCTAAAACAAAGAAATATGATCATATTACTCCAGCCATCATTGCATTGGCTCCCTATTAAATATTGTAAAGATCCCCAGTATTTGAGGGAGCTCCTGGTGTGTTATAACCCCTCATGTCCACTACGCTCAATTAATTCTGGACAACTGATTATTCCCAGAATATCAAAATCAATTGTAAGCGATAGATCTTTCTCATATCTAGCACCTAAACTCTTAGCACCTGGAACAGCCTTCCTAGCACAGTTCGGGAAGCAGACACACTCTGTCAGTTTAAAGCTAGATTAAAGACTTTTTTGCTTTTGAAATCCAAATCCTCTAAAGGATTGTTAGTCTGCATTATTTGGAGCAACCGGAGCCGGGAACACTTCCCAAAAGACATTATCATTTGAACGGCATCTGAGCTTATGTTAGTCTGTTTTTATTATTCCCGAGGTTTCCATAGTCCTGGACCAGGCCGTATCCTGAGCAGCTGCTGTGGTGGTCATGGAGGAGTGGAGCGCATGAGATTGATTCCAGTAAGACCCCAATGACAGACGAGTCTTCATATTGATTCTGAAGGGCCAGCCTGTACACCAGCCGGTGACCTCTCCCACCTGCAGCTTCTCCACGAGGGACATCCAACATTCTCCAGCCTCCGGCGCTTAGACTGCAGCTCTGCACAAGAAGTTTGGCCATAGGAGAAATGGTCGTGCCCAACTGAGCCTGGTTTCTCTTGAGGTTTTTTTCCTTCACTTTTGTCAATTGGTGAAGTTCGTTCCTTGCCACTGTCGCCACTGGATTGCATGGTTCAGGACTTGTGGAGCTGCGCAACGAGGGATTTGCCCTTCAGTGTTTGGACTTTCAGCAGTGAAAATTTACACTGAACTGAACTAAACTGAACTTAAACTCTGAAAACTGGACTGACACTGTTTCAGTTTACTATAATCTACTATCTTAAGCTGCTTCGACACAATCTACAGTACATTGTAAAAGCCATATAGAAATAAAGATGAATTTAATTGAATTGAATGTTTTTCACACCTGAATTTGGGGATCTTCTGCCATTCCTCCTTGCAGATCCTCTCCAGCTCTGTCAGGTTGGATGGTAAGCGTTAGTGGACAGCTATTTTTAGGTCTCTCCAGGCTCTGGCTGTGCCATTCAAGAACAGTCACAGAGTTGTTGTGAAGCCACTCCTTCATTATTTTAGATGTGTGCTTAGGGTCATTGTCTTGTTGGAAGGTAAACCTTCAGCACAGTCTGAGGTCTTGAGCACTCTGGAGAAGGTTTTTGTCCAGGATATCCCTGTACTTGGCTGCATTCATCTTTCTCTCAACTGCAACCAGTCATCCGGTCCCTGCAGCTGAAAAACACCTCCACAGCATGATGCTACCACCATATTTCACTGTTGAGACTGTATTGGACAGGTGATGAGCAGTGCCTGGTTTTCTCTACACATTCCACTTAAAATTAAGGCCAAAAGGTTCTATCTTGGTCTCATCAGACCAGAGAATTCTCATCATACCAGAGAGAATTTCACACCATCTTGGAGTTCTTCAGGTGTTTTGTTAGCAAACTCCATGCAGGATTTCACGTGTCTTGCATTGAGGAGAGGCTTCCGTCAGGCCCTTCTGTCATAAAGCCCTGACTGGTGATGGTTGACTTTCTACAACTTTCTCCGATCTCCTGACTGCATGTCTGAAGCTCAGCCACAGTGATCTTTGGGTTCTTCTTTACCTCTCTCACCAAGGGTCTTCTCCCTCAATAGCTCAGTTTGGCTGGACGGCCAGCTCTAGGAAGAGTTCTGGTCATCCCAAAATATCATTTAAGGATTATGGAGGCCATCTTAAGTGCATCAGAATGTTTTTTGTAACTTTGGCCAGATCTGTGTCTTGCAACTATTCTGTCTCTGAGCTCTTCAGGCAGTTCATTTGACCTCATGACTCTCATTTGCTCTTACATGCATTGTGAGCTGTAAGGTCTCAGACTAAATAGACAGATGTGTGGTTTTCCTAATCAAGTCCAATCAGTATAGTCAAACACAGCTGGACTCAAATAAATGTGTAGAACCATCTCAAGGATGATCAAAAGAAATGGGCAGCACCTGAGTTAAATATATGATTGTCACAACAAAGAGTCTGAATACTTCAGACCATGTGATATTTCAGTTTTACGTTTTTAATAAATCAGCAAAATTGTAATCAATTCTGTGTTTTTCTGTCAATATGGGGTGCTGTGTGTGAGGAAAAAAACTATTTATTTTTAACATGAACGAACATAGCTAGAAAGGTTAGAAACAATCTAGCAAACATTTGTAATTGTGTAGTGGTTGAAATGTTGCTGGTATATAAAACAATCAAATTAATTAGCTTTAATGTACTTTCAAAAACTATATAAAAAATATTACTTCTGCTGTTGTTTATATATTTTAGTTTTCATGATGTACAATGAGGACATTCTCATGTCACACTCAGTGTGTCTCAATATGTAGTGAACCAAGCTCATCACTGCCCTTACCAGTGCTCAAATTCATGCACATGACCTACTGATGAACAACCTCTGGAGCTTGGGAGCTAATTGAGATGCACCATAAGAGTCCACTATGAACAATCGCAGTATAAAACTACCAGTGAATTGATTGGTGGAAATGAATCGGTGGTAGGGGTGTGTATCTGTCTGTGTGTTCAGATGTATCGGTTAAAAGCAATTCCCAAATTCTGAGCATGGTACACCTTAATTAGTTCACAAACTAATTATTCACAAGTATTACAAAAGGTATTCTACTAGTATACTCATAAGTTTACTTGCAGTTCAAATTAAAAACCTAAAAACCATTCATTCATTTTCCTTCGGCTTAGTCCCTTTATTCATCAGGGGTCGCCACAGTGAAACACGAACCTACACGAACACTGGGAGAACATGCAAACTCCACACAGAAATGTGTGAAACTGACCCAGCCGAGACTCGAACCAGCGACCTTCCTGCTGTGAAGCGACAGTGCTTGAGATTGTGGACAACTTGTCTATGTAATGTTTACAGCTGTTACACTTATAGTACACTTAAAATATACTTTTATGGGCCAATTTAGTCTCAAGCAGTACCCAAGTAGTACACTTACAAGTATACTACAAGTACATAGAAAACCTAATACATTAAGTTAATTTTATGAAGTATACTTAAGTAATGTATACATTAAACATACTTAAAGTATACTTCTTTTTCATAAGGGCAACATTTAAATATTAAATTATAAAACATTTAAATATGAGATTAATCGTGTATTGTATGGCTATAAATATAACCTTAATGATTAAAATAGGACATTGGATCAACTATAGATTAACTTGCATGGACTTACTAAGTTAAATGGAACAGGTACAGTTTGTGTGATTGAGTGGGGAAGGAAACTAGTAGCATATTCATGGATCTCCATATAAGTGGGGTGAGTTGAGATGAGAAAGTGTGTGTGGTGTTACTTACCGCCACTTGTCCATGATACTGAGTGAAGTAACAACAGACGTCCTTCAATGCAGCCAAAGCACATGTTCTAATAAACATGATTTACAATGAAATCACCGCAAAAGTACAGTATCAAACATACCAACAAAGGTTTAAAATATGTATATCGATTCAAAAGCATAATCTGGTGCTCAGATGTGTTTGGCCAATCACTGATGTAGAGGAGAGAATGCCAATTTTAAGAAGCATCATTATGCCCTACTCACAACAAAGGATAGTAAGGTGGAAAGTGAAATATCAGGGGAAATCTACTGTAAAGGCTCTTTAGCAGTGGAGATTTTTTACTAACCTTTTCTACAGGTTAAATTACATTACTCCAGTTGCAAGAAATAAATTTTTGGGTGAACTATACATTTAAATGAAACTCTTTTTCTTTAAAGTGTGTATCTCACTTGCGAATCTGCATGGCCTCTTCATTGTCTGGGAGGAAGAATTCATAACTTTTATATGTACGTACAGCATCCCGACGGTACTGTCCAACGTTAAACACTGTTAAAACATGATAAAACAATGATTTTTTTTTACTATATCTAAAAACTATGAAACTATTCGTTTCTTAATTACTGTATAGCCTATATATAGTTAAGTAGTCATCAAACAAAATATCAGATATCTGTTTTGACTAAAAACTGTGCTTGTAAGATTGGTTAACAGAAATGTATATACATATACCATTAAACATTTTTTTTAATGAATAAATGATTGAATTAATACATACATAGCAATAATTTCCTTAGTTTAGATGTTAGGATATGCTACTTTTCTGAACTTTTTATAATTATTCTTACCCTTGGTGGGAACTCCAATCCAGTTGAGGTAGCGTGTGAGTTTCTTAGAAATGTAGGTCTTTCCACGAGCAGGCAGACCAATCATCACAATCATGGTTGGGGAATTGGTGAACTGCGGAACTGATGCTTAAACAAGCAGACACATAATGTCTGAATAAAGAGTCATTCTTGATTTATCCAGTGTGTAAATTAACCTGGCATTGCATATATTTAAACAGATTAATCATTTGTAATGGTTTTATTATGCATTTCCCATCATCAGTGAAGAATCAATACAGTGACGCTAATATCAGTGGTCTCTGAATATGGGTGAGTAAAGGGCAGTAAACTGAACTCTAGCGAGGTTAACAGCCATGGGGACACAAACCATCACCCTGTGTAATACACCACTAAAACACAACTGAATTTTTACCAAAACTACATAAAACAAATCAAAATATCAGGAAACATTTCTCTGTATGAATTTTGTTTTATTTACTATTTAGTATTTTCATAATGCAACCTCTCTTATATATCCCGGATATAACATCTATCATCTATCTATATATAGCAACTCTAATTTAGGCAGTCACATAAAAATCACATTAAATTAAACATTTTATGAAGAATTATGGAAAATGAGTTTACAAATGTCTTAAAAGTATGTGTTTTTCATAATAAACACATCAAATAAAACTATATTTTAAAATAAAATGATATTTATAACATGTTTTATAACCGGATTGGCATGAAAATAGAGTGAGATGGAGAGAGATGTTTCTTAAGTTGTCTGACTTACAGCCTCTTCTCTGTCTCAGCCTGCTGCTCATCCATGGAACCCAGATCTTCTCCAGAGGATTTTGTGTAAGTTCCATTTCTGAAAAATATTCACAAATGTGTGTGAGTTAGCTGTGTATGTGTATATTTTCTTCAAAGGTGTCTATAATAAATTCAAAAGTGATCAGTCAAACTGATTTTTTTCAAAAATGTATCTCTAAGCTTGTCATCTTTGAAGCAATTGTGTTTAAACTAGTAAACCCTGTTGTAGGAGGTGCATAAAGCACCTGATCACCATGTTACATACAACAGCCTATCAATATTCAGCACAAAACAGGCAAGTTCCAAATAAGGTAGGTCACTGAAAATTGTCTCTCTTTCAATCACCAAAAGGTCAAAGAAATGAGGGCCATAAATGTGAAAGCTTGCTATCATTCATTCAATTTCCTTCAGCTTAGTCCCTTATTTATCAGGGGTTGTCACTGTGGAATAAACCGCCAACTATTCGGGGCATATGTTTTTACGTAGCAGATGCCCTTCCAACTGTAACCCAGTACTGGGAAACACCTATACAGTCACTTATTCACACACACACACACACACACACACACACACACACACACACACACACACACACACACACACACACAAAATGACCATATTAGTAAATCCAATTAACTTATAGAGCATGTCTTTGAACATGCATGTGAATACAGGGAGAACATACAAACTCCACACAGAAATGCCAACTGGCCCAGCCGGTACTCAAAAACAGCGACCTTCTTGCTATGAGGCTACAGTGCTAACCACTGAGCCAACATGCCGCCATGAAACAAAAAAAAAAAAACCCTTTTGGTATCGCCACCTCTGTGGTTTCACGAACACAGTACACCACAAGCACCTGATAGTAATCTCTGTTTGTAAGCAACCAATAAATGTTTATGCTTTTATTTATTTTTTATTTTGTGGATTTTTGTTGTCAATTAGAATAGCATGGGTGAGACCACTCAAGATATCCAAAATATTTTGACCTTTTACGAATGTGGTGAGGAGAGCATGGCTAAACACCCAGGAAGGTGGGAGAGCAAGTGGAGACACCGGCGGCTGGTCAGTAGCCCGGAGAGACACCGTCTTAAGGGAGTGGGTCGGGACCAGTTGAGCGAGCGTGAGAGAAAGAACGCACACCCATTGAGCCCTGTGCTGACTATGTTCTACTGATTTACAAAAATAAAGAAAACTATTACTTACCTTATATCGCCGACCCTGTCTTTTCTTCCCACAACAACGAACTTTCTACAATCAACTATTAAAAATAGAAAAAAACCTAAACCTTAGGATTTCAATCAAAGTGGCAAACAGGACATTTTGCTGATTTTGGCAAATTTGGTCAAATGGTCTCTGAATGATCCAAGGAATATAACAAGATTGAAACATTGTCTCATGACAATGAGGAAAGTTTAGCAAAAGTTATTAGTATTTAAAAAAATATTTTGAGTGCTTTCAGGGGATGGTGTTGTTTTGCATACCATGTTTTGTAATGATATGTCAATATGTTGGCAAAATATAGCATTTTTTTGACAAAATGTTGGTTCTGCAAAGGTTCAAAAGTTCAAAAGTTATTATTCATTCATTCATTCATTTTCATTTCGGCTTAGTCCCTTTATCAATCTGGGGCCGCCACAGCGGAATGAACCGCCAACTTATCCAGCATATGCTTTACGCACCAGATGCCCTTCCAGCTGCAACCGATCTCTGGGAAACATCCATACACACCCATTCCCACTCATACACTACGGACAATTTAGCTTACCCAATTCACCTGTACTCCATGTCTTTGGACTTCTGGGGGAAACCGGAGCACCCGGAGGAAACCCACGCAAACACGGGGAGAACATGTAAACTCCACACAGAAATGCCAACTGACCCAGCCGAGGCTCGAACCAGCGACCTTCTTGCTGTGAGGCGAACATGCTATCCACTGCGCCACCGTGAGGCCCAAAAGTTATTAGCATTTAAAATATGCAACTTTGAACAAGTGGTGGCATTTCAGAATTGGAGTTAGAGGCTTCAAATTTGCTGTGGTTAATAATAAGGCAGTCCTCTATCAGTGTGCAAAAATTGGACCAACACTCGGAAAAGAGTTAGAAAAAGAATGTTTTTGCACAATATTAAAATGTTGAACAGGTTTGACAAATTATGGCATAATTGGAGTCTGTGTTGTAAGTGTGTCCTAAGGAGATTGGCTTCATGGTGGCACCTGAAGTAGATTGGCTTCAGGCCAGTACATTTGTCAGTGCAGTACACATTAAAAGTTTGATTTTGAGTAAAATTTTAGGAAAATTGGATCAACGGTCAAGGAGAAGTTTAAAAAAGTAGCTTTTCAAATGAAATAAAAATGTCGGACAAGAGGTTTGGCAAATTATGAAAAATTTTGGTATCAATATATGCAGGACTTTTCAAGGAATCTATCAAGACCAGTTTCATGACAATGAGGTTATGCAAGTAAAAGTTATTAGCATTTTTCCAAATTTCTTTATAACATTGGCCACAAGGTGGTGCTGCTTTGAAACTTTTTGAGTACTTTCTGGGCATGATGTCGAAGATGCATACCAATTTTGGTGACAATAGCTCAAAGCATTTGTAAAATAATGTCAGGTAAGAGGGGAAATGGACAAATAAGATTAAGAATAAAAACTGAATGATGTAATACAAGTTGGTAACACCAGGGTAAAAAAGGCACATATGCTGTTTAAAGAAATGCAGAAAAAAGCAAATAAGACATTCATAAATGTTCAAAATAATGTAGAAATGTAGTGTAAGTGTAATATTATTCATTCATTCATTTTCATTTCGGCTTAGTCCCTTCATTAATCTGGGGTCGCCACAGCGGAATGAACCGCCAACTTATCCAGCATATGTTGTTATATATCCAGCATATATAACAAAGGTAAAATTCCAACAAGGTTTGTCCTGCTGTTATTTAGGAGATCAGTACAGTGTTAAAAAAAGCCATTTTATGCTGTGTAGTGTTATTTTGAATTTATCACAAATATTAACATCAATAATATTTATTTGGGCACCAAATAATGTAGTGATTTTTTTTTGGTCTGACTCGAGTATTAAACTTAACAGTATTAATGTTAAAGTTGAGATTTTGGTGACTTCTCTCTTAAGGTGTTTGTAAATAACAGATAAACAATAATCCACTGTCACAATAATTAACAAACAAATATTGTTAATTGAATTATACAAATGTAAAGGTCTGAAGGTCCAAATCTGAAGGATAAACCTTATTCGATTCAATACAATTCAACTCAATTCATCTTGATCATCTTTATTCTAAATAACAAACAACTGAGGTAGTTTTTGCTATTAATGAATATCAGTTATAAACATCTAATTAATTATAATATCTTATACTGAAACACACTATGCTAAGGTCTCTGATAAAGGGTTGGAAATTTATATATTTACGCTACTGCTGTTGATGCAGTGGTTGGAAGAAGCTGGATCTTCCTGCAGGTCTTGATGCATGGAACAAGCAGACCTGGGTCTTGAGCTTTGAGAAGAGGAAATCTGGCTACTTCTGGAACACGCAGACAGCAAATATCTGGAGGTAGTGGTCCCAATGTCAGAGATACGCCAAAGTCTTTATCCTTGAAGATAGAGGTCCTGGAAACCTGGAACACGCATATTTCTGGAGGTGGTAGTCCTGAAGTGATGGTTTCAGATGCCTTGGGAAAAAGCACTGTGAATCCAGTCACCATGAAAAACTTTGCTGGAACACGCAGCAAAGTTCTGAAAAGTTCTGAAGTCTTTGAACAATTTAGATAGCCTGGGGCATGCAGAGAATTCTTTTGTTTCTCCTTGCAGGCATTCAGTGGTGTAACGCATTGAAAACCACCCTTGTGAACCACCTATCTTGTAAAATCACACAAATTGTTTACCACCACTTGCAAACCACACAAACTGTGTACCACACCCAACTCATTCAACTTCTTTGAGAGAAAGTTTTTTATCCTTTCCCTGGATGGCAGGATTGAAAATATGGCGCCTTTCAAATCCAGCATTGAGATTGGATGATCCTGTGAGGTGATCACTGGAGGGTGTGACTGGCATTTGCATAGTTACAGTCTACAATTAAACAGTTTTTTTATTTAACAGTCTAAAATATTTTCCTATGCATATTTCACTTTCCAAACCACTTCTAGTTTACCCAGTAGATTGTGCTGAATATATAAAGATTAAACATCACTATGTAATATTTAATATCTATATAATAATATCTATTACTATATAATATCTTTATCTAAGCATTCATATATAAACATTAATAAGCAAAGTTTCATACAGTGTAGTATTTCAAATAGTGCATATTAAATATATACATGAATATTTGAATGATCTGACTTCAAGTATAATTCATTTGAAGTAATAGTGTTGTATATTTCAGTGTGCAATTTAAACAATAAATGTCAATCTAAATTTATATTGGCAACTCTATATAGGCCTCCAGGGCACCATACCGACTTTACAAAAGAATTTGCTGATTTCTTATCTGAAATAGTTCTGGCCACTGATACAATTAATTGTTGGTGATTTTAATATTCATATAGATAATGAAAAAGATGCTTTAAGTCTGACCTTCTTAGACATACTAGCCTTTGTTGGAGTGAAACAGCATGTCTCAGGGCCTACTCATCGGCATAATCATACCTTAGATCTAATATTATCATCTTGGTATTGATACCTTATAATTTGTATGAATTTATGAAATTAACAGATTGTATCGCTGATATAAAAAATTGGATGACTAATAACTTCTTATTACTAAATTTAGATAAAACTGAGGTCTTGCTTTTTGGACCCAAAAACCTCACACGCAGTAATTGGTGATTTTTGATAGCAACCTGTTGTTTTAAGGCCAGATTTCAAGCATCTGTAAAACTGCATTTTTTCATCTTAAAAATGTTGCCAAACTTCAACATCTGCTATCAATGTCTGATGCAGAAAAGCTTCATGCTTTCATGACCTCTCAGTTAGACTTTTGTAATGCATTACTAGGCGGTTGCCCTGTTGGCCTAAGTGACCCTTCGCTAAGCCACACCTTGTCACACCATCGGCTCATTCCTCCAGTCCCAATTACCAATCTCACTCACCAACTACCACACAACACATCCTTGAACCCTCTACTGATTACTGATCACCTGCACCTGCAATCACCACACACCATATATACTCACCTCACTCACTCATTCAAAGGCTGGAATCAAAGACGTTCTCCTCGTCTTCACCTATGGATGCCAACATATCTATTTAAGGGAAGTGACTATTCTGATGTTGATGTTTACCCATGACCATTCATGACCATTCATCAACACCATTCACCTGCTTCACTGTGTTACTATTGTGCATCACAGAATAAACACCTTTTAAGCTTACCCTTCCTTGTTCTCCTTGTGTGGCCGTGACACACTTGAAAACCGCCACACACCAATCGTGGCTTAGCAACTGTAGCTACACGCAGGAGGTCTGTCAAGCTTTCAGCCGAGGGAAAACAAGCCAAAGCGTTGTGCATATGGATTGTGCACATCTGATACCCAGTATCCTAAAAGGTTGGACAGGGTGGTGGAATTTTTTCCCTTTCCAAAACCTAAAATCCAAGGGGAGAAATGTCAGCGTGAATCAAGCTGTGTGAGGGGCCGCAAAAGCAGCACAATCCAGTCATATTTCCATCTGTTTCAAGCTACGAATAATTATTCGTAGACCTCTCAGCTGATCAGCTTGAATTTGTTTGAAAGTTAGTTGGGGTTCTTTATCTACCAATCAAACTATCTTTCGTTGTAATTTTTCATACATTTTTCTCTCCCGCCCACATCCAGGGAGATTACATATCAACAGAACAAAACAGAGATATGATCACAAACTGAGCACTTGCAATCAATATACTTCACCCGCAGCTGTTTTTCAGTATTTTATATTTCTCATGTCCATGTCAGAGCTACAATTCACAGAAGCTTTTGTCGGTCTTTTGGAGATCATGTCTTTGGTGATGACGTTATAGCAAATTAGTGTCTGCTTTTATATTTGCTGTCGGATTAATATTTACTGGTAGGGGAAAATCTATTTGTTTACTTCTGCATTTATACTTTGATTTGCATTTCAATTTATTTACTGCAAATTAGAATAGAAACTATAAAAAGCACACAAACATACTGACAGTTATAGGTACTGTATGTTTCTAATCAGTTGCATATTATGTTGTGAATATACCCCTGTAATGCATACTGCAGTCCTTTTTTATCTGGCTTTCTCAGATATCTAAGGAGGGCGGGGCTTAGCAAAGGGTCAATTAACAAACTTCAGCTAGTTAAAAATGCAGCTGGTAGAGTGCTTTCTAGAACAAAGAAATATGATCATATTCATTCATTCATTCATTCATTTTCATTTCGGCTTAGTCCCTTTATTAATCTGGGGTCGCCACAGCGGAATGAACCGCCAACTTATCCAGCATATGTTTTACGCAGTGGATGCCCTTCCAGCTGCAACCCATCCCTGGGAAATATCCACACACACTCATTCACTAGGGACAATTTAGCTTACCCAATTCACCTGTACCGCATGTCTTTGGACTTGTGAGGGAAACCAGAGCACCCGGAGGAAACCCACGCCAACACGGGGAGAACATGCAAACTCCACACAGAAACGCCAACTGGCCCAGCCGAGGCTCGAACCAGCGACCTTCTTGCTGTGAGGCGAACGTGCTACCCACTGCGCCACTGTGAGGCCCTTATGATCATATTATTCCAGTTTTTTTATCATTGCATTGGCTCCCTATTAAATATTGTATAAATGTAAAAAATTTATTGACTACCTACAAAGCGCTGAACGGCTTATCTCCCCAGTAGCCATAAGAGAAATGGTCATACCCAACTGAGCCTGGTTTCTCTCTAGTTTTTTTTTTCTCTTCACTTTTGTCAATTGGTAAAGTTCGTTCCTCGTCACTGTTGCCACTGGCTTGCATGGTTCGGGACTTGTGGAGCTGCGCATCAATGGATTTGCTCTTCAGTGTTTGGACTTTCAGCAGTGAAAATTTTACCACACTGAACTGAACTAAACTAAACTTAAACTCTGAAAACTGGACTTTTAATTTATACTGACTTTATGACTATAATCTCCTATGTTAAGCTGCTTTGACACAATCTACATTGTAAAAGTTCACACTCTAGTCTTGCCTTTTTATGCCTTTATGTCAGCAGTGGTGTCCTACTGGGTCTCCTACCATAGCATCTCTTTTCATTCAGATGGTGACGGATAGTGCGAGCTGACACTGTTGTACCATGTGTCTGCAGATTAGCTTGAATTTGTTTGAAAGTTAGTTGGGGTTCTTTATCCACCAATCAAACTATCAATTGTTGTAATTTTTCATAAAATTTTCTCTCTCGTCCACATCCAGGGAGATTAGCTTCAGTGCCATGGGCTGTAAAGCTTCACAGAAACATTAGGATCTCTGGAGTTGTAGCCTTGAGACTGTGCATGTTTTACCATAATTATGTCTCTCAACTCCACAGACAACTCTTTACACTTCTTCCTCTTCTCCATGCTAAGTGTGATACACAACACAACAATGAAGTCAAAGTTTCTCTTTTAACTGGTTGCAAGTGTGATTACTATATTGCCCACAGCTGTTACTTGCCACTGGCATGTCTAAATACAAATTACAGGAGCATTGCATGCTTGAAAATCAATTATTGTGTAAAAATTTTTACAAGGTGCCAATAATTTTGTCCAGTCCATTTTTTAAGTTCTGTGTGAAATTTTATCAAATTTGACTTTTTGTGTATGTTTTTCTATTGCAAACAAAAACAATAAGCATATTTATACCAAAATATTTGCAACTGCAACAATTTTCTGAGAGAAGCGTTGCATTTTCTGATGGAATTGCAAGGGGGCCAATATTTTTGTCTGTTTATTTTAATAAAAAGGGTGCCAATAAATTTTAAAACTAAAGTCATAATCAAACTAAACAGAAATCAAATTAAGACGTGGAGTATTCCTATTTTAGTCGCATTAATAAAGTGTAGTACAGACATGTAAAAACCTTAATCAAACTATTACTGTTTTTAATGCTTATAACCAATAATCGACAATGATGCAACATCGGCTTTTTATTTGGGATAGTTTGCTATCTAGGAATTGTCTTATTCAGATTAGATTACTGATGTCAATGTAAATGTAGCCAGCGTCTCTCTCATGTCCGCACTTCAACTCAGCATATGAGCAAACCAATCAATACTGCATAATCACCATTTTCTACAATAAGAATACATAATATAATTTATCCTGTATATATGACAAATTAAACACAGGACAGTCTGTCATCATTTCTTTATTAATATAAAATATACAGCTGTCGCCTCACAGCAAAAAGGTCACTGGTTCGAGCCCCGGCTGAGTCAGTTGGTATTTCTGTGTGGAATTTGCTCTCCCTGTGTTCACGTGGGTTTCCTCCAGGTGCTCTGGTTTACCTCACAGTCCAAAGACATGTGGTAGAGGTGAATTGAATAAGCTAAATTAACCATAGTCTATGACTGTGAATGTGAGAGTGTATGGATGTTTCCCAGTACTGGGTTGCGGCTGGAAGGGCATCCGGTGTGTAAAACATATGCTGGATAAGTTGGCAGTTCATTACGCTGTGGCAACCCCTGATAAATAAAGGAACTAAGCCAAAGGAAAATTAATGAATACAGCTGCAAATATTTGTTAAGAGCATACATTCATTCAAACGTTTTATACACGCAGTATACAGAGAGAACATTTAAATTATAGGCTAAAATAGTCAAACCTATTTACTCAAGAACTGTAAACTGTAGAATATTAAATATGTTTGTCTATTTGTATTCTATTTTAACTTATGTTTTTTTTTGTAAAAATGGCTTTTATTTGAGATAATATGCATAATGCATAATAACTATTTGAGTCAAAACACAGGTTTAAATCACACTGTTTAAGCTGTTTAAAGCACAGCATTTATTGCTTTAATTGAGAAAGATACATTAGGCTTATTACAGAAACTGTAAAATTCAGATGCAACCAGAAAAAAAAACATTCTTACTGGATTAGCAGGGTAAAAAAATTAATGAATTTTTAGGTGGTGTTAAAACTATCAGAAAGCCATTAGTCTCCAGTGCCACTATTAACCAGAATTCCATCCTACCCGGAGTCTCCAGAAATACTATTAGAGTCCCAGAGACTTGTCAAAACCACAGCTAAAAAGCTTGTTGCAAAACAAGCTTGTTGTATAATACAATTGTTTTTTTTTGTTTTTTTTAAATATCATTGTTTAAAGACTAAACATAACAAATAAAATACAGTGCTTCAATCAAATAATGTAATGTATACTGAAGAGTACTTAAGTACAAACTATAAATATAAAAACATTAAATAATTTTGAGTAATGGAAATCTATATCTAAAAAAACTAAGGTTTTAGTGGCTACAGGCTAAATAAAGGTGCCTCGTCAGAGCTGAACATCACTGCAGTCACCGCACACACTATTGAAAGCTTTCTAATAAAATAACTAACCTTTCAGCAGAGCCTGATATTTTCCTGCCAGTATTTTAGCTAAACTAAATTGTGGCCAGTTTTACCTATGAAAACACTCCCTCGCCTGTCTTTGCGATTTAGAGATGGAGAAAATGAAAGCACACAAAATAATTATACAAGAAAATAATGTCTTGTATAAAAAATGTTTGTGATGCAACATTTACAGTGGAGCATTAATTAAATTCTTATTTTCAATGGAGGAAAATTTTTCTTTTTGAAACACAATTGGCACAATTTGTATTTTTTGTTGGTCGGTTAGACAAAATAAACAAGAAGAACAAATAACATTTGAGTTAAAGTGAAGTGCTTCAAGATATGCTTCCGTGGCCAACATGCCAACTTCCGAGGCCAACAAACTGGTTTGTTAAATAAAATTATAATATAAATAAAAAAACATTTTTTTTAAGTGTACTTTTTTTTTTTAGAAAACAATACAACAAAGAACAGATGAAAAAAAACAACAACAACAATACAGTCAGATACTGGCAGGTGCATGTGTTTGCACGTGTGTGTGTGTGCATGTATATATATATAAAAACAACATGCATAACAGTCAATAAATGAAGCAAATAACATAGATATAAATAAAACATAGAAAGAAACCAATCAGTGGTAAAGAGCAACAATGATAATAATGTATTGATAGTAATAATGACAGTAAAAAAAAGGACAACAGCAATAATAACACTGACAACAACAACAATAATATTAATAATAATTACAAGTACTACACCAACTACTACTACTACAGTCACAACAACGACTACTACAATGTGTACTACTACTGATACTACTACTACAACAATGTCTACTACTACTGATACTACTACACCAACGTCTACTACTGCTACTGCTACTACTACTACAATCACTACTACTACAACGACTGCTACTATAACTACCACAACAACAACAACCTGAATATTGACAACAGTAGAAATACTTATAATAATAAGCAGACACACTATTATTTTGCTTTATTCAACAAATATTACACTGTCAGCCTCTCCTACACTGTAAAACTTTTCGTTGTAAATTTACAGAATAATACTGGCAGCTGAGTTGCCAGCCATATACTGTTTTTACAGCACCACTTCTGTAAACTGTAAAAAATTGCACTGTAAATTAACAGTAAAATACTGTCAGTTGCAGTTGCCAGTAATGTATTGTTATTTTAAAGTCTGTTGCTGTAAAAATACATGAACTGAATTAAAACTCATTCCATTCACAGAATAAACTACCTCAATTTGGCCAACTGCTGTTTAAGTTTATGAAGAAACGTTTCTGATGTGTTATATGATTAACACAAGCACATTTATAACAATAATTTATTTTTGTTATTTTAAAACATTCAGTTGAACCAAAATCTCTTGTAGCTCACACGCATATAGAGGAAGAATTAACATAAAGACTCTCACTGCATCTGTAACTACACAGCTACTGTCTTTAAATCAAGAAACATGCAGAATAACATCAGTGTTTCTCTGTTCATCTTTGACTCAAACACTGGCTTTACTCTCCTCCACAAGGGTGCTCAAAACGTTAACCCTTTAAACCCCAGAGAAAAATCCTGTTTTAAATGAACACTTCAAAGTGTCCACACTGGTGAGTGCTCACGAAACAGTGAATCACAGCTGAAGATAAAGAGTTAATTAAATGATAATTGGGAATTGATGATTGACAAATCCTGTTTACAAAAAGAAATACTGAAGGGAAAAAACAAGAACAGAAAACAGAGAAACAGAGTACAACTGACTTGTCAAAGCTGTGTGATGAAATCAACTGAAGTACAACAAATTATTAAATCACAAAAAATCAAAATCAGCAGATAGTTAAAGCACTCCACAAACAACATCACCAGCTACACTTATTACTAGCCTGTTCAATTTTGTCTAACATCCACAAAAGTACTTCTTGAGATAAAACTTTACATTTAAATTCACCATCATGAAGAAAAGTGTTTGCTTTAGTTGCTTTAGCTCTTAGCCCTGAATTTCTTATTACCAATTTATTTGGGGTGCTGTAAATTTTAAGAACTTTGTTTGAAAAGTTTATTTGTTACAGCAAACAAGCCAAGTAAAATAAATACAATAAAATGTCAGGTAATGCCAAATTTTGTTTTAAGTAAGGCACAACCTGTGATGAAATAATATAATTCACTGATGTTAACTAATGTTTAATCCATTATTAAAACTAATGTAATAACATGCTTGCATGTGCCACAGAATTATGAAGGTTTATAAGCATAATAAATTCTATGGTTCAACTTGTGCTTACAGAGACATCAATAATCAGCGTATGAATCTCAACAACGGTGACAACAAAATGAACAAAACTCACAAACAGGATACTAAAAGTGACAAAATAATAATGACAACTGTAGCATCAGTAAGCTATATAATTTATTCATGCTGGAATTTTTGTACTCTGCCACATCCAGCATTAAATATTTTAATTGTTAGGCATGACCCAGTTAGGCATGACCATTTCTCCTCTGGCCAAACATCGTGTGCAGAGTAGCTGTCTAGGCTCCGGAGGCTGAAGAACCCTGGACGTTCAATGTGGAGAAGCTGCAGCTGTGAGTAGGTCACCGGTGGGTGTTCAGGCTGGCCTAGAGGATCAGTTCGGAGACTCGTCTGTCACTGGGTCTTTCAGGAATCAGCCTCATGCTCTTCATTCCTCCATGACCACCACAGCATCTGCTCAGGATACGGCCTGGTCCAGGATTATGGAAACCTCAAGAATAATGTAAAACAGACCAACATAAGCGTAGATGCAGTCCAAATTATAATGTCTTTTGGGAAGTGTAAACAAATATATAAAGCATTGAAGTGTTTCTAACAAAATGCCTGGTGCATTAAGACAGGAGGAGTGTGTCAAGCCCACTCACCTGCATGGAGCACACTCACGCATCATACAGTGTGAACCAGGCTTAAGTTGTCAGAGGGTTTGTGTGTGTCTGCTTCCTGGACCATGCTTTTTGGTTTAGGCTAAAGATATGAGAGAGATCTACCACCTATTGTCGATTTTGGTATTCTAGAAATAATTAGTTGATTGAACCTGACTAATATCATATTTCTTTGTAAGTACTTTAGCTGCTGCATTTAGAGCAACCACCTAATCCATTACTATTTAAGCACAAGGTCAGAATAATAAATAAGCATTTCTGCATTAGAGAGTGATAGCATATGTTGTAGTTTGGCAGCATTTTTAAGAAAAAAAAAAAACAGTTTAACAGATGCTTGCCCTTAAATGACGTTGCTATCAAATATCACCCCACGAATTCTTGACTGATGATGATTATCCAACTCTTAATATCAGCTATAAATCTCTACACATCTCTTAGTTTTGTGAATTCATATAAATGATCAGGCTGTGGGGAGATGTATAGGAGGCCGATCACACAGAATGTGCTTTTTAGTTCTGAAAACACTGCCTTTTTGTTGACAAAAACGCACATACAAGATCTTTAAATAGAGTGACATCAAGCGTTGCCAAACTGAATTGTGAGTCCATCGAGTCACTCTCTTTGCGTATTGCAAAAGTTTAAAAATATTAAACTTTTCAAGCGCCAATGCAGCCATAAGCCAATCAGATCGCTTTATGCAAGTGCAGATGCGGTATGTCAAAATGGAGGAAAAGCTTATTATCATGGCTGGTAATCACCCTATGTTTTATTATCAATCTTTATGTACATCTTTAAACACCACCACCTCTTCTTCTTCTGCCTTTTGTGTCACAGTCTAAGCTGGATGTGATTGGCTGTCGTCACTATGATAATCACATCAGTGGGAAGCTTCAGACACGCCCTCTGCAAAGCATTAATACAGACAGCCCTTATGAATGCATCCTAAAGGTCACACTCACATCCGGCAAGCGTGTTTGCTTCTAAAAAATGCAAGACACAACACTCAGTAATGGTTTTGAAAAATGAATAAATAACTAATATAAAAAAATAAAAATAAAAATCGCAGCATAAAGCATGAGTGCCTCCTGACACAGCCACTGAATGCCTGTAATTAAAAACCTGCAACTATTGCCCAACCTCTGAGTTCTTCTGATTGGCCTACTGCTTTGGAACTGACAGTGATGAACACCTGCCAGTGCCTACTCAGACCTGCAGCTACTCCATGATGGACGTCCAGCGTTCTCAAGCCTCCGGTGCCTAGACTGCAGATCGGCATTAGTGGAGTTGCTCTTTTGTGACATTTACGTTACATTACACTGAACAAAATTGAACTTCAACCGGACAACTGGACTGAAGCATTGTAAAAAGAGCTATAGAAATAAAGATGAATTGAATAATTTGGGCCAATTCCAAAGATATCGGCTGTTAAATAATCCGCTATTGTTTCCACGCATTTCATAATAGCTGACCTGTCCTACAGAGAATTCATCAATGCATTACTATCTATATACCAAATTATTTCACTGTGCATCCATAAAATGATCTTAACCCTTGTGCACTGTTTAAATTTACCACCCTTTCCTTATTATTGGGGTTAAAACATTCACCAAATTAAACTACTGTAAAAATGCTTCAAATATAATTTTTTTTTTTGCATAATTCTGTTAATCAACCTCAGTTCTGATCAAAACTACTAAATATAAACAAAAAAAATACAGGAAATTAACTATAATTGCAACGTTCATAAATGATTTGGTAGGAAAAAAAACAAAATGACTTATTTTCAGTAAAAGGATTTAAAAAAATCCAGTCCACAATTACTTATCACTTGGACATGTGAAAGATTAGGAACAACATTGCCTTTAATGCACTGTTAGTTTTTGTACAGCATAAGATTTTAATTTATTCTCCCTAAGTTACTGTTTGTGGCTGTTTTTGCCCCATTGACTTCCATTATAACCACATTTTTTGATTGCAAAGCCATGACACCATATAATTATGCATTTTTGATTGTTGGGACGAGGTAAAATGTGTAATTCATCAGATCATCAGTTGACACAATTAACCCTTTAGATAGGCCTGTGCAAAATTTAACTTGGTTTCCAAATTTCATATGGAGTTATATGGAGTATAACAGCAAATTAAAGTGTGTATGCGTGTTAAATTTTCCCAGGTCCAGCGCCTCATTATGGGCACTCGACTTTGAATCTACTTTTCTTTTCTTTTCTTTTTTTAATCAATAGTTTTATACACGGTGCCCTTTAAATCTCAGCTCGATGTTTTTATTAACTTAGAGCTTTGTTATACTCTGCATGGAAGCTAATTTTCAAAAACCCATAATAGGGGCTCTTCAAAATAAGTGGGTTAACTTGACACATTGAGCTTTAAAATAAAATAAACAGTTCATAAAATGTTGGTGTTATAGCGGGGGAAAAAATCTACACTACAAAGAGCACATGGTTAAAATTGCTTGGTTTCCTTCCATTCCAGTAACTGATCTGACGTTTGTGCTTGTGAAGAGATATTAAATTACTTTATTAGTCTGAATTATTAGCATTTTAAAATGAGTTATTATTTTGATATTTGCATTTCAGATTAGTTTTAGTTAATTCCATTAATGGTTTTGGGAGTTTTAGTTTAGTTTTTATTTGGTTAACACATTTCCACTTTTTCATCTTTCGTTTTAGTAATTCTAGTTTATCAGAGTGAACAGAACACATCCTGTGTAAAGATGTGTTTGCACAGCTTATTTTAACTCTTGTGTAAACCTCTAGTAATAAAAGTAAAACAATAGTTTGAACAAAAACAAAGAATCCAAAACCATACAAATGCAACTAATTTCATTTTCTTAATTTTAAAGTCTATAAAGTAAGTGTTGCACTTTGCACTTGACTTGATGTGTTTGTGTGTGAAAGTTTCTAAAACCATGCAGCTGCAGGTCAGATTTTACACCACAAAATGAGTACTTATTAATTCTGAAAATGATTATTAATTTTTGCTAATTATTATTTTAATTCAGCTAGTTTTTCAGTGATTGTTAGTTTTGTTAGCTAACCAATCACATAAAGCCTAATAAGACATTTCAAAATTACAGGAAAAGGTAGTAAGACCACAAAAATGCCCAAGAAATTTACATGTATTCAAATGACTGTAAAGCTGTTTATTTTTCAAGAGAAAACTAGTTAAAAATGTAACATTAAAAAAACCAGTAACTGCAAAAGACATAATAATAAATTACCAATGAACAGAAATTATTGCTGCAAGTCTTCATTTACTTAGCCTCTACTGTGATGTTGTACACTATAAAACTTTAAAGTAATGTCATAGAAATAAATGCTCAATTCAAATTAGTCTGGATTAAATCAAAAGCACATGATTGCCAAAAATCACAAACCAAAAACACACAGGTAATGTCTAATCATTTGTGAAAACAAAAGAAAAACAGAGAAAGAGTTTAAAGAGAAAACATAGAACTAAAACAAGCTGATCTTTAGAAAGAAGAGAGAAAAACACAATTGTTTCCAGAAACATGAGTAATGTCATTCATTCGGACTGGGATTGGCATCGGCATACTGGGAGAGATCAAAGGTCAGGACTTTACTGATGACACAGTCTCCTTGCTGTTGAAAAAGACAAATAATGAATCAACCACATGTGCATAAAGTAAGTCAAATTACTAATTTGAATTGCTTTTGCATGATCAATAGTCCATGCTAAGCAGTTTAAAGCTGGACAGCAATAAAGTTTGTTTTTGGTGGCAATATATAAACAAGCAGCTTAATATTTGCAATCCATTTCTATATATCGCAAGTTACATTTAATGTATCTACAATAATCTATGCATCTATAATAATAAACAATCTATAATAGAAATGTGTAGCAACAAAAGATAATGTAATAACTGCACAATGTAATAATTATTACATTGTTAGTGTTATGAAATGTTCAGAATGTAATAATTTTCTCAGTGTAATCAAATATTGATCTCATATTGTAATAATTATTACCTTATGAGAAATGTATTATCTTATAAATACACCAAAAAGATTGTCACGTTATCATATCTGTAATAACATTTTTAAAAAATGAGCCAAATAAGCCCTCCTCGATGTCTCTGACATTGCCATGTAATGATATTAAATCACTGGCATTTAAAATGTCCTTATTCAAAAATCTGTTTGCTGGGCAGTAGTATCGCAAAATAATTCCTACAACTTGTTAATTTGTTCATAGAATTTGGTCATTTTCATTTGCAAAATTAGGAAATTAACTATTATCTAAGAGAATTCTTAAATAAAAGTAGGAAAATAAGAAAGAAATGCCAAATAAACGACAAGAAAATAAAACTGCTAAATTAAACAATGAGACTGTGAGGCTTTGGTAAAAGAACAAACCCGATACAACAGAACAAAGCACACTTGATGAAAAAAGTCTGCAAAAACAAACAAAAAAAAAAAAACTTTGTTTGACATTCTCCCTTTGTAAGTGTCATCATAAGGGGAAAGCCCTGTGTATTAGTGAATCTCTTTCTCATTAGCATATGACATTAGTCTTGTTTTTGAATCTGCCACTATGCTGACACGTGGGCATTTGTAGCTCTGCCCTCTTTTGAAAAGAGCACAATCTCATTTAAATTTAAAGCAAGTCACCAAATAGGCAAAATTAGGATCAAAGCATAAAAGGGGCAGTTTCAAAGAGTTATAAAACATTATCTGTGGGGTATTTTGAGCTGAAACGTCACATACACACTCTAGGAACATTAGAGGTTTATTTTATATGTAAAAATCCTAATTTGGTCCAGTGAAAAATATTACTTGCATAATCACATTTAGGTGATATGCAATACTGCAGTATTTCTTAACCCTGTTCCTGGAGGTACACCAACAGTACATTTTTTGGATGTCTCCCCTATCGGACCCCTTAATTTCAGGTTTTGGAGTCTATTCTAATGTTCTAAAGATTCAGCAATGTTTGATTAGCAACAGTTTGAAAATGTACTATTAGTGTGCTTCCAGGAATAGGGTGAAACACTAATACTGCCCTAATTAAAATGATCATCATATCAACCAAGCTTTCATTCAATTCACAGTACATGAAAGCTCTTATTTTTAATTTTATTTTATCTAATCTTATTTTATTTCATTCTCAAAATTTTTATAGTAGTGCACAGTCCTGTGTTATGTTGTCAATTTATGTTGTTTGATGTAGCACCATGGTCCTGGAGGAACATTATTTCGTTTCACTGTGTACTGCACTGTATAGTGTTGAAATGACAATAAAGCCAACTTGACATGAATTAAAGAAACATTCTGTTTGTGTGTGATCTGACCTCTGGGTATACTCCAATCAGGGAGTCTGCTTTAGTGTAAAACTCCTCCTTCAGGGAAATTACAATAGCCTGAAAGTTCTGCACTGATTGATCCTTGATGTAGTTTGCAACCTATACAACACAAATGCACAAGACAACTTTAAATCACATTTAGCATTTTCCAAGAAAAAAAAAGAAAGAAAAAAAAAGTGAATAGGTTAGATAGCTGCTGACCTTTAAAAAAAAAAAAATAGTAGTTTCACTGTGTGATTGGTTATTGCAGATATTAATATTTTACTAAATAATAATTACATTGATCAATTGATTTAGAAAGTAAAAAAAAGAAAAGAAAAAATGTTTGCTCAGTTGGTAGGACTGTCCCCTAACAGCAAGAAGGTCCAAGGTTCGAGGAGACTTTTCAGTGTGGAGTTTGCATGTTCGCCCCGTGTTTGTTTGCATTTCCTCCGGGTACTCAGGTTTCCTTGACATTCTAAATATCCGAGGTACAGGTGACTTGAAAAAACTAAATTGGCCATAGTGTATGAGAAAGTGTGTGGGAGTTTCCACTGGTAAAACATATGACAGAGTATTTGGTGCTTCATTCTACTGTGGTGACCCCTGATAAAATAGGAATAATCTGACAACATCTCAAATCTGAAAGTGGACTGAAAGCATTTTCATATACTACGAGTCAAAAGTTTGAAAACAGTAACATTTGTTAATGTTTTAAAAGACACCAACTCTGCACAGTAAAAAGGATAAATTGTGATATATTATTACAATTTATTACTGTGATTCAAAGCAATTTTGAATTTGTGTCACATGATCCTTCAGAAATCATTATGATCAGTTATTATTGGTACAAAAATCCCATCATCTCTTACAATTATCTGTGATGAAAAAGATTCGCCTTGCTTTATAATATAGTGGAAATTGTGATGCATTTTAGTCCAAAGAGAGGTCCAAAATAAAAGTTTTTTTTTTTTTTTTTTTACATAATAAATGTACCCACACTTGGATGGGTTAAAAGAAGACCACCAATTCAGAGTATGGGTAAAACCATACTTGACAAGGCTCACTTCACCCACTTTTCTTTTGACCTTTTAATTGACAAAAGTACAAAGATAAACTGCAAAATCTTGATTTCACAGCATTTTAAAAACCTCGCAACTTTTCTGGAACTCAGGTAAACTATACCAACATCCTACACTACAACCATCCTTGCCTGAATTTGATAGAATGTTTGAAATATGGCTTTTTATTCTCTAATCTTAAATCTATGAAAAGCTGCTTTGAGACAATCTACACTGTAAAAAGCACTATAAGAATGAATTAAGCTGAATATGCATGCATTAGCAATACAAGATGCTGACTGTTCATCTTCTAGCATTGTATTCACAAGATACAAAAATAAAAGCAAAATACTGAGTAACCCTCATTTGTACCGCAATGCTTGATACAAACCTTGCCAATGTTGGTATTATCCAGTGCTGCGTCGATCTCATCCAGCACAAAAAAGGGAGCAGGCTTATAGCTGTAAATGTTGAGAATTTGTCAGATACAGAATGATGAAAAGTACGATTTGTGATGAAACTAAATGTTATTTCATATACCTGTGAATAGCGAACAGTAGGGCTAGAGCTGCCACAGTCTTTTCTCCTCCAGACAGGTTGTCCATGGGCCTGAAACGTTTACCTGGGGCCACACAATTATAATTGATCCCATCCAGGTATGGCTCCTCTGGGTTCTCAGGTCCCAGAAATGCCTGTTAACACACAAAGCAACAGTGAATTTAATGGCTATAAAATAAAGACTTTATAAGAGGATTTGTACTGCAACAATCCCTTAATTTTGAAAGAAACTTTATTTAATTAGTCTTAATTAGTCTGGTCCTTGCATTGATATACTTCTTACTGTGCAAAATAAATATTTAAAAATCAACAAATTTATTTACAAAAAGTTAGCTAATTTAGTTTGTTTTCTATGAAATAACCATTTGGGGATTAAAAACCTTTGCATCTTAGGGGCTGTATCTACATGCCAGTATAAAACACCTGTTTTATGTCACGTGATGCAAATGACACTTAAAAAATCCCTAATAAATACAATGAATCAATTTAATTAATAATTATCTAATTTTTTATGTTTCCTTGTATTCAAACCGTAACACGCATACATATGTGAGCATCGTGATAATCAGCAGTTTATTTCAAAACATTATTTCAACATTTTGTGTCTCATTTAATTTTTTTTCCCTTTCCTAAATAAAGCTATAGAATCCTAATAGAACACTGCAACTACATACAAAGAAATACAAAGAAGAGGACTGTGTGCATGTGTACTAATTTAATGTTGTGGAGTGGTTAAAGGGATAGCTCATGCACTTCCACTTGTTCCAAATCTTTGAGTTTCTTTGTTCGGTTTAACACAGAAGATGACATTTTAAAGTATGTTGAAAACTGGTAACCATTGACTTCCATAGGGAGAAAAAAATAAATAAACTCAAAGTTTGGAATCACTTGAGGGTGAAAATTTACTTTTTGGGTGAACAATCCCTGGGTGAAGTTAAGAGGCGTGTTCTTTTCAAAGGTAACTTTTAAAGGTTGCAACGGAAGTTTATGTATTGTAGTCTTGATATTCACAATAAATTAATATTTAAGTACCTGGGCACTGCTGTTGCGTGACAGAGCTTTATATATCTCATCAATGTTGGTGGCCACAGACTCAAAGCAGGCGTTGAAACGGTCAAATCTCTCCTTCTTTATCTGTTCAAATGCCTGCTTGGCTTTCTTTGCCCTTTTCCTAGCAGCTTCAAACTCTATGACAATCAAAAAAGTAAAACACATTTTGAACACTATTAAAAAAATTATAAAGAGAATTAAAAAAATAACAAAAAAAAAAGCTTCAAAGTTTAAAAACATTGCGGATGAAATGCATGTCTTGTCCAGACTCAAAATATCCATAAATTAACAATTGTCTGTATTTTGTCATGTTTTCAATCATGTTTCAATTGCATTATGGGACATTGATCTTTTTGATGTTAAAAAGTTGGAAAAAGTTAACTTTTATAAACATGTTTTAAATTTTAAACGCTTAAAATTATGTATTGTCTTGCTTAGTGTTGTAATATATGGTACAAAAACAAGGTAATAAACTACTAGTATTTTTTTCAGTTATTTTATAGATTTAATTCTCTCCATATAATTCTTTACACAATATATTGTTTCAAACTACTAAATTGTCAATAATCATCTTTGATAAACTGCACATTTTCATTATTGAAAGTCAACAAAGCTGAGATCAATGCTCCATGATGTAATTCATAACTGTAAATAAACAAATTAATTCACAAAATATGAAACCTGTTAAGAGATTTTTGTATCAGTTGTATCATTTGTATATAGATTTAGTGCATCTATACGTCTTGTCTGCTATCTTTTTATGTCAGTTTCAAAAGCAATTAACAGGTATCACTAACTAATTATAATAATTCGGTTTATTCTGATGGTTTTCAACAAACTAAGAACAACTGACCATCGCTGGTCTCCTGGAATTTGTCTCTGACACTCTCTAGTTTCTCCATGGCCTTCATGTTGGGTGCACTGATCCTCTGCAGGATGCTCTGCTGCTCATTGAGTCTCTGCTGTAATGTGTTCATCTCTGCCTTGATCTCCTCCTCTGACAACGAGTCCTGCAAAAGGCATCAGTCAAATTACATTTTAAACGCTATAACATGTTTAAGATATTGTAAACAGTAATGGAAATAATAGTAATGTACTTTTAGGTCCTCAGACAAGCTGTTGTAGTCAATCTCAATAAGAGCTTCCTTAGCCAAGACAGTGCTAGATGTCTTTTGACTGCTGCTGAGGCTCTCCTCTGCCTGTGAATTGCCCTACAAAACAATTAAAAGTTGTTAAGTGGGTTTATGCAATATGTTAAAGAGCCCCTATTATGCATTATAAAAGGTCATATTTTGGTTTTGGCGGTCTCCAACAACAAGCTGATATTCATACAAGGACAAAAACACTTTCATTGTTTTATAACATGCATTTATTTTTACCTAATTATCCCAACAACTCCCATATGATTTGTTCAGCGATTCAATTCTTCCCAAACCCCTCCTTTGCATGAGGCTAGTCTGCTGTGATTGGTCTAATGACTCAGTCTGTTGTGACTAGTCGACTGCTGCCAGCGCGAGACTGAAAGAAACGCCCACCAGTTATGAAGTAGCACAGAGTATGTGAGGCCAATAAAGGAGCGCATTAAAGCAATACAGTTAAACACTAGCATATTACTCTACTCTTAACCACAACCCCAAGTAATAACAACGACACACGTTCAGTATTAATCCAAACAGTGGCAAAAGTTAAGTTGTATTTTTTTGAAAATTGACCACGCCACGCGTGTGTAGGAACAGCAGACGGTGACCATAGCAACGACAAACGACTCAGACACGCATTTAAATCAATAAAAAAGCAGGCGTCGCGTTTTCAGCATGATTTTGGACGCAATATGTGAATAGCCCCATAATAACTTAAAACTGAGAAATACATTACAAGCACTGATCTATAATAGATAAGATTATCGCGCGGAGCGCTTACAAGTTACAGCACACAATTAAATGCATATTTTGCAAACTACAGAAAACAAGGCAACACTTTAATCACACTTACATTTTATGATCCGGAGGAGGAAGAAACTGGTCCATATAAACTGTAAAAGTTACTGACAAAGTCCCTATTAAAGTCTGACAAAATCCCATACATAAGTCTTTGCTGATCCTTCCTGCAGTATGTAAATTTGACACCCAGTGGTTGAACTAAGTATTGCACTCCTGGATCAAAACAAACGCAAGCGCAGGTTGCCAGATTGAATAAAAGCCAAATTTGTTCTAAATAAAAGCAACGGCACCCGATAGAAGGAATATTTTCCATATTAAAAGGAGTTTTGTCCTAACCAACACCTCGAATTGATGTATTAGAAACGGCTTCTATTTCTCACAGGTGAACAACAGAAAACTATGACAATGATCACCGCAGGTAAACCTCATGTGCTTTATTAAGTGTTAAATGCTAACAATGTGAGTTTGGTTTGAATGCCATTTACATGACATTTATTGCCATATACTGAAAGCAGCAGCAGATAGTTTAATAAATAAAATAACTTAAGAATTAAACACATATTAGTGATTCAGCATGTACATTTAATAATGTTAAAGAGGGTTAATATGTATTGAATAGATTGTAAACCTTACCATTTCATGAAACCTTTAAATTTGTCATGTTTCGTCTGGTGCAAACAGCCAAATTACTTATCACTGCGTATCTCGTCACAAAGAGTGTTGTTAGGACACGCGGTCACAATGCAACCTGCTTACCTAATGTTTATGTTCGTAAGATTTATATTATTTGGTAAATTAATAACCTCATGTGGAACAACATGTTTCATTTCGCAGTCTGCTACTGTCCAACGGAGATCTCATTTCGGTCACGGACGCATGCTTTCTGAGCCTTTCAGAATGAATGAATGAAATACGCTTTTTTCCAACAAGGCAATCCGGGGTGCTGAAATATAATTGGCTAAAGTGGCAGTGGGCAGGTTAAAATTACCAAAACAAACACAGCGTTCTGGCACGGAAAATACATTTTCAAAGCAGAATATCTGACTTCAGCATTGTTTTTCAGATAAACAAGAATGTTCACTTAGCATGTTTCTTAAATATCTGCAAACATATTATGGTATTTTTATGCTTTAGAAAAGTCAAAAATTTACATGCAGCACCTTTAATTCCAAATGGCCAGCGATTCCCATGTTGCAGGTAGGTTATCGTATCAATCATCAGAAAAATGACAGAAACAAACACAACACAATGTTGGCTATACTGTGGTATTGTTGGTAAAATGAACTTTAATCCTTTATTTCCCACAGCTGCATCTCTGGTCATCTCTAAGTTTACAGTAATATTCGCATCATGATCAATCCCATGATCCTTTGCGCTCTTTCTAGTGTTTCAAGGGGAGTACGCGTTCACGTTTTACCAGATCTGGCACTTCCTATTTGTCGATACAATGTTTTGTATCGATGTAGTTGCAAGCAGGCAAAAGATCCGAACACAAAAAAATACTATCGACTCTTTTCTTTCAGAATCGATAGTAGAATCAATAGTAAACACGGTGCATTTTCAGATTGAAACCTCAGAGCTGGATGATTTCATTCACTTAGAGCTGTTATACACTGCATGGAAGAACATTTTCAAAAACCCATAATAAGGGATCTTTAATTAAAAGCAAACCTTATCAAACCTACCTGTTTTTAATATATTTTTCGTCAAATTTTAAACTAACAATAAAATTGTTACATGTAAACAATGAAATAGCAGGTTATTATAGATTTATGAAGATTTGTTTTTTTAGCAAGAAAACGTTTATTTTACTTCCAAAAACAGACACTAATAAATAATACTGGTAGTTATTTCTAATTTAAGTGTGTTACTTTTATCAAATAACTGGTCAAATGTCATGAGAAATCACCAAGTACACTGCCAAGTACAACTCCAAATGTGTTCTTGCCCCGTCCCTTTTATCAAAGATCAAGAGGTGACTTGTGCGAACTTGCAGCAGAAAAATATCCTAGAATGCATTGTAAACCAACCAGCAAAGAACTAATGGCAGATGAGAAAACCCATAAAATTTGAAAAATAATGTATTGTCACAAAATTAGTTTTAAGAGTTATTCAGGCGACAAAGTGGCTTAAAGTCAAATAAAGTCAAAAAGTCATGTAAGATCAGCCACTGAATCCCATCTCTCCATTGTTGATATATAATTCATTGGCCTATTCTGCCTCTCTCTCGCTCTCTCTCTCTCTCTCTAGTTACCAGCATGAAACTAAAACAGGAATTAGTAATGGACACTTTTTACTTAAGTACATGTTTAAGGCCAGACGTCTTTACTTTTACATGAGTACAAAAGTGTAGTCAGTACTTTAACTTTTACTAGTCATTTTAAACATGAGTATCTGTACTTATACTTGAGTAAAGGATGTGTGTATTTTTGCCATATATGAATTTAGCCTACATTATCCAAAAAGGTAAAATAAAAATCCAGCACTTAAGTTAAAAAGATTTAACAAGGCATCGATTCAATTTGTCAATAAAATACTTTAACAAATAAAGTATTATTTATTATTAAGTATTATTTAGCACAAGTACATCATGCTGCGTGTGCATGTGTGTGAGCACGAGAGAGAACAGAGAGAGCACTTACAGTGCTTAGCATAATTGAGTACACCCCATTTTAAAAATAAATATTTTTATCCATTTCTCAGTGAATATAGGCAATGTATTTTGGTGCATTTAAACAAAACATATTTATTAAACAGATATATTTATTAAAATAATATTTTAGTTATCAAACATATTTAGAAAGTGAAAGATAATAGAATTAAATTCAAGGAAAATATTGCAAAAGAAATTACAACCTACAAAATTTCAACTAAATGTTTCACATTTTTTTGCTTCTCTTGATTTTTTCCCTTTTTAAAATTTGTATTATATTTTTGTATAACATATACATTTGGGTGTACTAGTTTTTGGACCGTTATCATAAGTTATTTTGTTAGATAAGCTCCAGATTTCACTTCAGTACTGACTAATCTAATGTATATGCACAAATATAATATATAGCTTCCTATTAAAAGTATTAATTTAAAAAGATAGATTTGTGAGGGGTGTACTTATATATGCTGAGCACTGTACCTAAGGCACATATTAACTATGTAGCTATGACAACAATTTAACTTATTGAATCAATGCAGTATATGGCAGCTTTAATTTTACTGTGTTGGCTCATTTTGCACATTTTTACCAGATTGCTTGACATTATTTCCTATTGTATACTACTTTAAAGTTGTATAATGACCACTGCAGTTTGTTAAAACTGATATTCAAAGACACTGGTCTGTGTTCAACAGCATATTTCTCATAATTATGTATTTAGTCTGATAAATTGTAAAGATAACTAATAGTTTGACTCGTTTTTGTTTTCGATGAAAATGATTGAGGCAGTTTTTATATATTACTTTTTGTTATAAATATGCATGCAGTGAATATGGTCATATAAATGTAGATATACACAATGCCTTAATTACATTTGTGGTGAGTTACATTTACATTTTTGAATAAAAATAATTTCTTTATTTTATTGTTAAATTACAGTGAAACCTGTAATGTACTAGAATCACAGGAGTTTTCTATGACTATATGAACTTTTACTGAGCACCACAAGAAACGGGCAGAACATACATCAGTCTACATTCATAAGACTAACTAATCCCCACTTCCTTATAAGATAGTCACTTGTGTTGCTTCCTCCACCCGTTGGTCCTCTTACCCAATCTGCAAAATCAAAAAATCTTCTTGGTGGATAATGCTCTAACTGGGTATCTTCTTGAACCCAGTAATTTGAATACTTTCAGCACCAGCTAGCTTTTCTCTGGGGTTTTCCATCTTCATTTCAAGTGGCTGCACCTCAGGAGCTTTAGCCCATGTGAGTTCTGGTAGGGAGACAGTGTAGCCGGTATCAACCTACCCTGCAGCTAATCAATGTGTTGCTTGTGCACCATCCTAAGCCTTAATCCTGTATGACAAGGGGCCAGTGACAGTGACATCTATTAATAAACCCGGGAATGCATTTAGAACCTCTGGTGTAAATTCTCATGTACACCAAGCCATGCTGTCTAAACTCTCTTATAGTGCTGAGGCTTTTTTCAGCACTCAACTCCTGTTTGTGGAGCATATTTTCTGCATCATCAGGGTTGAAACCTGCAAATTCTTATATAGACAGCCACCGCACATAACTCTGTGCCAGTCCATTCACAATTTCTGAGTGTGCGTCATGCAGCATAGCCAATACGTCCCTCCCCACCAAACTAGGAACAATCAACACTGCTTCCCTACAGCACACTGATTTTACACAGATAGTTCATGGCAATGCACAATAATAGTCTAAACCAGCTATCTTGTACATGTGGCACACATGACAGGATCCTTCTCTCATGTGGTATAAAACCCCATGCCCTTGCAAGGGGTTTCTTATCATAATGTGCCAGAGCTTATTTGTACGCAGCAACTGTTTTGCCTGAGCATACACCCATCTTATGCTTCGCTCCTCAATGCCAATTAGTAGACTGGTCAAGAGGTTGATGCAGTAGTTAGAACAGTTGTTTTTGTTAGGCAGGAAAGCGCTGTAAAAGTTAAGCAGCCCCAAAAATGCCTGGAGCCCTGTTGTATTCCTTGGAAATAGGGCCTTTAGACTAACCTCTACCTATTTACACATTGGCTTGGCATCCTACCCAAAACCCCAGCTGCAAATATTACTTTAGTCTCCTTTTTCAGCTGCAATCTGTTTTCAGCAAAGCACTTAAGTCCGGAAGAGCCCATGATGAGCATTAATAATCAGTAGGTCAGGCTTAACAGCTATATTCACAGTACAGCGGTGATCACCACACATTCTCAAGGCCCCATTTTTTTATTTTACTTTTTGCTACAGCCACAATGGGTGTAGCCCATTTTGCATGACACAAAGGTTCAAAGATTCATTGAGCCACTAATTTCTCCAGCAAGGGACTGGACAAGCTTTGAAGAAAAGTGGTGTTATTGTGGAATCATTGTCAATTGAAAATACCTCAGAATATTCTGCCATTGGGCCTCATTTATGTCACGTCTGGTCTCAGCTCATGTACGCATGCAATTACAAAACTGTTGCATCCAGGGTAAGGTGAGTGAAGTTATACAGTACACTGCAGTTCTGTCTGAGAAACCACCCTACTCCTCTCGTACTTGGGGGTTTGTTCTCCATACTCAATATAGAACAATTTATTCATTCATTTATTTTTTAAACAAAAAGCTGTTGTCTATGGAGGATGAGTGCACTCCAAGATTTCACCTAAAATTTCTTGATGAAAGATGAAAAACACTTTAGGAGTTTGGAACAAGGGGGTAAGTAATTAATTTTCATTTTTGGGCTCTGTTTCTAAAAGCACTGAAGCTTCAAGGATTGCTTGTTGTTTGCTTTTGTGCACATGTAGAGTATCTGAACAACTAATTTAAAACAAACTCTTAGATCAATACATGTCTAAAGACACACAAGTCTAATGATTCAAAAACATTGGTAAAATTCAAGCTACAAGATTGGCACACATATACACACCTCTTCCTGGCTGATGTCATCCATAGTTCCTGATCGGAGAGGAAGTTTGATGTCCTGCATCTTACAAGCCTGCAGTAGATTGTGTCTATCACTGCGTTTTTGCTCCAGCTTGGTCTCAATAGCAGTCACTTCCTTCTGCAACTGCGTCAACTCCCTAGTCACACACATTACATCATACTTATTTTCTTGAAAATCTTGATGCATGTCTGAAGTAAAACACATGTTGATCCTACTTGTTGGCACCCCCCAGTTTCTTGCGAATCTCCTCCATTTCATGGTTTTTATCATTAACCTCAGATTTCTTGGCCAAGTGCTGGTTTTTCAGATCCTGCAATTGTGCCATGGTCTCATCAATTATCTTCATATTCCTCTGCTCTTCCTGTTAGAAATATTAAATAAAACCAGTGAAATCAGAACATTTTACAGACTCAAACATCAAGAGATTATCTAAATGTTTTCTACCTTCTTGAGCCTCTCTATCTCATTTTCATCTTTCTTGACTGTCTGTTCCCACATGATCACCTTCTCTTGGTCTTCCTTCAGCTGGTTTTTCTCATAATCCAGCTGTATTGCCAGACGTGTTTTTTGAGTCTCAAATTCTAAGCTACCAAACAGTTTGAAAAAAGTATGAATTATAACATCCTTGTTGTAATGAGAATTAACATGAAAAATATTATTTCAATTAGCTCACCGTTTCTTTGCAATTTCATTCTGTCTTTTGACTTTCTCTTCTTCAAATTCACGAATGTTACGAACTCCAATCTCTTTACAGAACTCAACAAACACCTCATCCTCCACCTGGAATGAAGCCAAATATCAACTTCACTAAAGAGAATCGATAAATGAATCAAGTAAAAATGTCAAGTACCTACCAAGTTCATGCGGTCCTTCAAGTCTTTCATATCTCTCTCCCGTGACTGGATGATTCTCTTTATATCATTAATCCGTGGACCAAAGTTAGCAAGTTCACTTTCCAGCTTTGATTTTTCCTGAAAACCCCCACCCCGAAAAAACAAGCTAAAATACTAGAAATGCAACAATCCATGATTCTGATTGTTTTGGTAAGCACAACCTGCCGATACAATATGATTTATGCCAATTCAGATTGGGTTTCTTTCTAAGAACTATACTTGACAACATAAACAAAAACACACTTTCCTAATTTTTCAATGAAATAAAACAAACATTAGTTTTCCATTATTTGCATTAACAACACTAACAAAATATTTGTCATTTTCCACTGTTTGTTACTTTACCTTCTCAGTTTACAAGAGTCCTAAGATTATAAGCATATGTTTTAAGAGGACAGACAACTCTGCACCTGCACAGATGAGGGGGCATCAGCTGCTCCACCTCACCATTCTCCAATCAGCATGATCATACATTGGATCAGCTTGTAACAACCTGGTGTGTAAGGTGCAAAATTAAACTGGTCACGCTGTTATGGTTAGCTTTGTCTTTGTGGTGATCGTGGCTGCAAAACTTTGTGAAGAAGACACATTGTGAAGAAGTTTCAGCTGACAACATTTTATCATGTGGTTGTAAGTGTGAACATCTTTATGACTTCAATTTCTTGCGGAGCTGTTAAAAGGACAAACTGGCTCTGAACACCAGTCACCCCAACTATGTAAAAAAAAAATATCTATTGTCTGACGAATAATTTTTACTATTGATAATAAGTAGTCTGTGGTAAAGGGCTGCACTGGGTTTGGGCTACAACGGGTCCTAATGCAAATCATGCAGGAACAGTGGAATTTAGCAGTGTGTGTGGGCAGTTCTTGGAAGAAAGACAAGTCTGGGACAGCAGTCAGTCAGCAATATATTTTTTCTTTTATAGTAATATGAAGCTAGAAGTGCAAGGTCCAGTGAACACATTTATTTGATTTTTAAATTGGCTGTTACTTTCTTCATTTGATTTTAGTAGGCTTTTGTTATTGTTGAACGCGCAAGTTGCGTAAACGGGTGGTCCTGATCATAAATTCAGTGGGAGGTATGTGGGTAGTAGCACGTTCGGCAGTGGGTAGTAGCACGTTCGCCTCACAGCAAGAAGGTCTGGGCTGGGTCAGTTGGCATTTCTGTGCGGAGTTTGCATGTTCTCACCGTGTTGGCGTGGGTTTCCTCCAGGTGCTCCGGTTTCCCCCACAAGTCCAAAGACATGCGGTATAGGTGAATTGGGTAAGCTAAATTGTCCGCAGTTTATGTGTGTGAATGAGAGTGTGTGGATGTTTCCCAGTGATGGCTTGCAGCTGGAAGGGCATCCGCTGCGTAAAACATATGCTGGATAAGTTGGCGGTTCATTCCGCTGTGGCGACCCCAGATTAATAAAGAGACTAAGCCGAAATGAAAATGAATGAATGATTGAATGTGTAATTATATATATATATATATATATATAAAAACAATAAACAGTCCTGTGCAGGGCTCTAGTCTGTGGCAACCACAAATGTCTGAAATGAATCAAGGTGAGTAAGTGGTAGGTACCTGCATGTTAAGGGACAGGTGCCTCGTCTTGGTTTGCTCCAGATCACTCTGAGAGTACTTGAGTCTCATCTGCAAACCATGAGCTTGAGACTGAACCTGACGCAACTCTGCTTCCTTTCTTTTGGCTTTCATTTGCTCCTGTCATTTACACACAAACACTCAGCAAACAGTTCAATGACAATACTACCTGCCCATTGAACAAACTTGATTCAACAACTTACTTTAAGTTCATCTGTGAGTTTTTCTTTTCTGTCTTTCAGCTTATCAACAGCTTTTTCATCCCAACGCCGAGCTTTGGCCTTTAGATCACTGGCACCCCCAGAGATCACTCCAGACTTCTGGAATAACGTCCCGTCTAGAGCCACAGTCTACAGAATACATAACATGTTCTGAACAAATAAACTATCAAATACACAGAAAAATGTCCCTGTAAAAATTATTGTGTGTTGATCATTGCTAATGCAGACACTAGTCAAATTACAGGTCTTAGACAGCCTTACTGTAGAGGTCTGTTTAACTATAATCTAAAGTATAATCTCTGACATCGTTTTATCCTCTGTACCTTGTGTCTGTATGGTCCTCCAAAGGCAATCCTGCGAGCATCCTCCACATTATCACAGACCAGGGCATTTCCACAAGCATACTGCAGGGCTTTCTTAATGTGTGGTGGCTCATATCGAATTACATCAATCACCAATTTAGCACCACGCAGTTCACGTAGCTTCTCATCTGTGGGTTTGACCTGTTGAGTATGAGCACATTATAATACAAGTCACAATGCTCAAGCATAAAACAAATATTAAAATGAAAAATCCAGTAACATCACCTCCAGGTAGTCCAGGGGTAGGAAGGTCTCAGGTTCACCACGCTGCTCTTTTATGTATTGGATACAGTCACGACCTGTCTTTTCAGAGTCCACAATAATGGCATCCATATTTTTACCCAGCACTTTAGTGACGGCAATCTGATATTTCTTTTGTGTAGGCTGGCACAAGTCAATCAGTCTCCCGTACTGTAGTACAAGAGGACCATACATGTGCTCATGAGTGTCTGTATGCTCAAGGTAAATGAGAAATGACACTGGTAACAGAGGAAACACTTCTTACCACTGATCCAGGATACAGCCTCTTGATGCTCTCTAGGATCTCAGCTTTACGCTGTTGTCTGCTATTCTCCTGCCTATCGATACGAGCATCACCCAGCTGCTCCATCACCTAAAAAACAACAACATATAGTTAGACCAATTAGATATTTTACTGCATGCATTTATAAACCTTTCCCAATAAATATTTACTAAGTTCAACTTTAGTGAATTCCATCAGATAACATACAGTGCATCCATAAAGTATTCATAATGCTTCACTTTTTCCACATTTTTTATGTTACAGCCTTATTCCAAAATGGATTAAATTCATTTATTTCCTCAAAATTCTACACACAATACCCCATAATGACACTGTGAAGCTGGCCGGCCATCTAAGCTGAGTGATCGGGGGAGACCTTGTAAATTTTGGTCGGGAGGAGATCAATAACCCGATGGTCACTCTCTCTGAGTTCCAGCGTTCTTCTGTGGAGAAAGGAGAACCCTACAGAAGGACAACCATCTGTGCAGCAATCCACCAATCAGGCCTGTATGGTAGAGTGGCCAGACGGAAGTCACTTCTTAGTAAAGGGCACATAGCAGCCTGCCTGGAATTTGCCAAAAGGCATCTAAAGGACTCTCAGACCATAAGAAACAAAATTCTCTTATGCCAGGTGTTAATGCCAGGCGTTACATTTGGAGAAAACCAGGCACCGCTTATCACCAGGCTAATACCAACCCTTATGATGATCTTCCAGAAACTGGTATTTCTTAACCTTCCTTTCATGCCCTTGATCAACATTCTTGCACCTTTTCTTTGTATCTGCTCCCTTGGGCTCTCTTAAGAAGATATAACTGACCCTTCGCTAAGACCCGCCCTCCTCAGTTACTGTTGTTATGCCTGTCAAGCTTTCGTGCTTGGCATGTCTATTACAATATGCATGCGCCGGTGTCAGACATTGCCAGGGATATAATTAGTCATTTTTGGCGAACAGGTGAGATATCTGAGAAAGCCAGATAAAAAAGGACTGCAGTATGCATTACAGGATATTCACGATATAATACGCAACCGATTAGAAAATAATTTAATCAAAACTGAAGCTAAAGCCAAGCCGTCTCATACGCTGACCATTCAACAGCTCATGTCTAGTTCATGTACAACAGGATAGGTGAATTTTAAAAATAATCTAATACTAACTAATTAAACCGTGATTTCTCTCTTTTTTTTCTTCTTCAAAACACCTGATAGACTAACTGTTGTGCAATGAAATATAGCGTTACTAACCAACGAGGAAAAATCTAAGTATAAATAGCAGAAATGAACAAATAGATTTTCCCTACCAGCAAATATTAATCCACCAAATACAACCCGCTATATTGTCATCACCAATGACTAAATCTCCAAAAGACAGACGAAAACATCTGTGAATTGTAGTTCTGACATGGACATGAGGGATATAAATTACTGAACATCTGCGGGTGAAGTATATTAATTGCAAGTGTTCAGTTTGTGATCATATCTCTGTTTTGTTCTGTTGATGTGTAATCCAAATATTCGTAGCTTGAAAGAGATGGAAATATGACAGAATTGTGCTGCTTTCACGTCCCCTCACACAGCTTGATCCACGCTGGCATTTCTCCCCTTGGGTTTTAAGATTTGGTACGGGGGAAAAAAATTCCACCACCCTGTCCAAACTTTTAGGATACTGGATATCAGATTTGCACAATCCATATGCACAGCGCTTTGGCTTGCTTCCCTCATTCGAAAGCTTGACAGACCTCCTGTGCGTAGCTACAGTTGCTAAGCCATGATTGGTGTGTGGCAGTTTTCGGGTATGGCTTAGCAAAGGGTCAATTGGATTAAATAAATAATTGGGCTTTAATGGCGACTGTAATGGTAAATATTATACTTCACATTATTGCTTTCCCTTATCTTCTAGCTGTACTAGAAACTACAGTAGGTGTTTTATAACAAAGTATAAATAGGTTTTATATATAGGTATATAAAGTATATATAGGTTTTTTTATAGGGTTCAAATTTTCCCTGAGGAAAAAAGAAAAAAAAAAGAAAGAAAAAAAAATTCCATTCCATCTCTTTTCTCCTTGGACTACACCAATCCTCTGCATTGTGGCCTTTCTGTTGCAAGCTTCTTCTTTTTTATGGTGGGCGTTAGCCACGGTTTGTTTGGGCATGCTGATTGGAGAGAAAGAAGATGTGCTCGTTCTATTGGCTACTAAGTAGGCCTGTAGCGATACACACTATTTGAGCCGCAGTACAGTTCAGTTTAGTTTGCTGATGGGTCAGGGCTTGTGCTGTGGCACCAGCAATGTTAAAGGGTCATGAAACCCAAAGACACATTTATTGAGAGTGACAAATATTAATGTTTTGGACGTTGATAATAACACTATTAGGACACCTACATTTCACTATTGAGTGATTTTTTATTGTATTTATTTCTTTTTGCATTGTTTAGAGCAAATTTATTCTTCTGGTTTAATTTTCTGGTTTAAGCAACGTAACGGCCCTAAGGTAAATGTGCAAATTTTAAGTGGTAAATGGCCACCTGTACACAGTGACATCATTGGATTTTCAGTGTTTCTGTGCTCTATTATTTAACTTCATTATGCATGAGACAGTTTTGGCTGATTCTTCTGCCTTACCTGTTACAGTCTCATTGTTCAGAGACATCAGTGCTCCGTTTGTAGATGTGCCAACACCCACATAAAAATCTGTTTCCCTGTGACGCGAGCAGATATTGCGTGTGAGCTTGCTGTGGCCTATTAACACGCAAGGAAAATTTGTTTGTATCGGGATTTGCCAGTTGTCTTCTTTTAAAAATGAAGCAGTTTCAGTTTTTGCTTTACTTTATCAACAAATTTAGTAAGTGTGTTTGGTAAGCTTACTTTGTTTATTCAGATGGCTATCTGAACCATTATTGTCAAAAGTACAAAAAACAATCAAAGTGAATGAAGGTACTAAGTAGTTTGCTGTAATATTATTACAATATTGTGGGCAACAATATAACAATCCACATCCAGTGCAACATGGATGTGACGTGTGGTCAAATTGTATTTAATTATTGTTAACAGTTGGGAAAAAAAATACTATTTTGAGACTTCCAATATGTGCCTGCACGTTCGTCTTTGTGTACAAAGGTTAAAATTTATAAGGCAATGAACCTGCACTATAATCAATAAAACTGTTTGAATCAGGGTATTCTGGTGGAGAGAAGTAAATATTGCCCTCCTCAGCATGTGTGGGTTTGCATTGCTGGTGATCAAAATTAACTTTTTATGCTCGCACAACTTTTTATGACCGAAACTCCCCTTTGCATGCAAACCCTTCACTCTTTCCACACGCGACACTCCCACATCAACACTACTGGCAACACCCCTTTTCCTAGCTTTTTTTCAAATCAGAGGTGTGAAAACTCCCTAAGGGTCATGACCCTTTAAGGGTGTTCCGCAATTTCTTAACTATAATTAAAGTTTATTAACATGCAGGGCTCCAGACTGTGACCAAATGCTAACATTTTGTGACCATTTTTCATGCTGGTGAATTTGTTTTGATAAGTTACACTGGTGCCACTACAAAATTTACAACTAGTTATATTTAAAATAAGAGACTACAATGTTAAAGGCTCCTCCAATCACTCCAGGCCATTCTATCATTCACACTGTAAACACACTCACTCATAGCATGGTAAATCTGTGACATTTGTATGTGCCAGTGCTTTCAGTCAGAATGTGCACAGGCGCCTGTTTATGCTAGTATTTACTAAAATACTGAACATTACTTGTTCAGCATTTATTAGTCTTGGTTTTTTTTGAAGAGACGGCTGAAGAGATGCCACCTGCATTTTTAGTTAATCAAACATGTCCTGCTCTTTCTTGCTGCTCTGTTGTGTATAAGCAGTCCTATGCTGCACTTACATTTTAACAGAATTAATTACATAGCAAATGGGCTACTGAAGAGATTTTCCTAACATTCTCATACTGCAGATCTTTTAATAACAGCTGGTGGCCCCCCTGCAATACCGTCACGGCAATTAGTTCCACTTGTATTTATTCCACTCATTAAACATTTATTGAACTTGTTATTTTTTTTTTTACATAAGGATTAAACTATATTGGGATAAGCATCATTACTGTTTAACTCCCAACCCTATATAAAGTATTTTCTGATCTTTTACCTGGTTAAGTTCCATGTTGATCTCATCTATTCTTCGTTTGGCCAGTTCTACTTCTTCTGTGAGTTCCTCTTCCATCCTCTTCTGTTCATCCAAAGACTGCCTGGAGAAGAGAAACAGAAAAAGAGTCATGATCTACAGGCATCAGCAGCTGTTCACCGGATGAAACATGGCTTTGTGATGCATTTGTACCTGCTAGTGGTGATATAGTCCTCCAGCTTCTCAATGCGTTTTTGGTTCTCCTCAATCTCTCTGATCTTTTGCTTGATCTTGGCCTATCAATAACAATTAGAACAAATTAAGATTGTTTGCTAATTCTATTTTTAAATAAAAATGGTCAAACTTTATTCACCTCTGTTTCTATTTTCTTCCTCTCCTCCAGGTCCAGACGGTCCTGGTCAGCTTTCTGGTCTCTGTTGAATTTCTCTAGCTCTTGAGCCAGGGTAGCTGCTCGCTTACTTGCCTCCTCCTTCAAACGGTGATATGCCTTAACCTGAACACAAAAAATAAGCCAAAATTTATACCACACATTCAGTGTTTACTAATGTAGTGAAGGAAGCTGTAAATATCATTTAATATTTTTGAAAGGAAAGAGTACAGCACACTCTATTGCACCTACAGTCCATAAAATACCATTAGGATCCAATCTAAACTAAAAGAACTGTTACAAATCTAGGTGCGAGTTTGAAATCTGAGGTTGCAATTAATTTGCCTATGAGCAAGGCGTGTAGATGATGAACAGTGAACTTAGTTTACTTTAAGTTACCATGGATAAGAATGTCAGCTAAATAATAAATAACGTAATGTAATTGCATTACATTAATGTATGCATTGGTAATTTATATATTATAGTTTATTTTCATCACATTTCAGCTGACATTGAGTTCAAATCTCACATTCAAATTGCTGCAAATTACCATTTACAGAAACTATACAGAAAAATCTCTATTGATGTACATTTTAATAGCACCAGGCCCCTAACATGCCTCCCCTCTTGTGCCCACTCTTTAAAAATCTGAGTAAACACTGGTTGTAATATAAAAACAACAAAGCCATTCTCATTTTGTGATAAGTTACCAGACAAAAAAAACAAACAAACAAAAGAAACACTGCTTGTGTTTGCACACAGACCATGCACCTCAACAATTCTGTATCATGTGGCACGAGTAAGGCTGCAGAAACAACAGCTCAGCATTTTTTTCCCCATTGTCAATTTTTCAAACTGCCAACTGTTTTACACTCTGCTTTTTAAAACTCTTTGACATTTTTTGTAACTTCGAGCGTGGCTCCGCATCGAGGATGAACGACTTGCAGCAGAGTCTGGCTGAGCTGGGGGATTTTGCAGGTGCAACACAGCTTTATAAATCCAACTCGCACAGTCACAGCCGCAAGTTGTGAAGGCTTGACACATTTGCCATTGTACTAATAGTTGCAACAACACAGGGCAACTTGAAGTAACTGTCATGATGAAACAGTCCTAAAGAAATCAACCTTTGTGCAGTGAACCCTTTGGGATTACTTGGATTTATGCATAAATAAGACAGATGAAGATCAGTTTGCTTATACTGGCAAAATATTTTGTGGAAAGATGAAACCAAAATAGAGTTTTTGAGAAGTAAGAGAAGTCTTTGGTGTCTCCAGAATGTGTCTGTAAAGTTTCAGCTCAAAATACCCATCAGATAATTTATTATTCCCTCCTAAATATGCCTATTTTAGGCCCAGATGCGTGTCAGCTACTGCGTCACATCAGAAGAGCACCACAGTGACAGAGACAGACAAGGATAAAGCATATTTAGGACTGAGTTTATAGATTCAGTTTATGAGTCAAATATAACAAGTAAGTTTATTTGATATATTGGTGGTAAAGTTTAAGTACACAATGCAATGATGCATAATTTCTGCAAAGATGAGTCACACAGATGCCATCAGAAAGTTTGCAGCACGCACGCACGCACACTTAACTTTAGACTGTTTTTGCAAATCTTCTTGAATTATTGTATAGCCTTTATGCAGCTGTGCTTAATCCAATGAATTACAGGTGCAGAAGTAAATTCTTGAGGAGCAGATGATCACAGAGTTGAACTGATCTTTTAATTCCAGTTTCTTTGCAAATTCTATTTTGTGGACGTGTGTATATGTGTTACTATGGAGACACATTAATACATCACTTCAATATGACAGTGGACACACTATACTATACACAGTTCTGTTCAAACAGCTTTTAAAAGTTGATTTTGCATGATAGGTGTCCTTCAAGACCATCTGTCTGCCAACTGAAGCTCAGTCCAGACAGAGTCCTGACCTCAACTTGATTGCGATGATGTGGCATGACCTCAACATAGCGATTCTACCAGACTTACAAAGAAAAGAATAATGCTGAATATTGTGTGTACAAACATATTTGTGTGGTATTAGTTTAAGCAGACAAATGTTTGTAGATTGGCAAGAAGCAGTTGTGTTTTCATATCAGATAAAAACACATTTTCTTTGAAATTTATGCAGAAATCCAAGTAATACTTTTTCTTGCAACTGTAACATCAGAACAACGTTTTCATTTGTAAAGAACGCAAGTGCAGTCTTAAAATTAATGTGCATATGCAGTAAATGTTTCCTTTCTCCATCTAGCACAATCTATCACACGTACCTGGTTCTCTTCCAGCTGTAGATCTTGTCCCTGACTTTGAGCTTCCTCCTCCATCCGCTCCTCAAACTCCTGTCTGGCCATTTCCACTGCCCCCTGCTCACGATCCAGCTCCTCCATGTCTGCCTTGCGTTTTTTGTAGCATTTCTGGGCATTCTGAAGTGATTTACGGGCAGCTTCCAATTTCTTGATCTTGTGGGCAGTGTTCTCCTTGGCTTTAATGTACAGAGGTCTCTTCTGATTGAGCTCTGCATCCTTCTCCCTGCCAACATGTTAAACGATAAGCATATTACAAATTTCTAAGCTCTTACAATTAAATACTTAATTACAAATTTACATCTCATTAATCTACCCTTATTCTGCTATAGCTCAGGGCTCAACATTTTTGTTTGTCTTCAAGCTATTTTTATTTATACATGTACAGGGAATAGCAGAACAGTGACGCTTTGCTTGGTTAGGTGATGACTATAATAAGCTAGTAATCACATCCGATGACCCAAGTAGTGGTCTTTCAACATCCCCTCAGAGCAGAGATTTTGACAATCATTTTGCTCATTCATGAAAGTAACCACAAGAAACAATGTTATACCAGATGTGCTGTAAAAAGCTAATTCCCTGCCACCAGACTTTTCTGACAGACTGGTCTATTCTGTCAAGTCATAGGGTAATGTTAAAAGAATTTAAAATAATATTTTAAATCTGATAAATTAGATGCTTGTTTGTAATAAAAATCCTCATTAATGCACTTCAGGGAAATTTTTCATACCACTTCATTTGTAATGTGGTCCTAAAAAAATCTTCCTTTAAAGGGCTGTATTGAACTTCCCTTTCTCCAACAGCTTCAAGCAAAAAAATTGGGAAACAATGACCCATTCATGTGAACGCAGAAACTTAGGGCTAGGTGAAAGTGGAAGAGCTAAAGGGTAAGATTGTGATTGGTCCTTGTTCAAGACTTCAGAATACATTTGACAGTACCACAGCGATTGTTTAAAAAAAAAATGCACTGTAAAATAAATATATAAAAGGGTAAACATACAATAACTACACATTTGGTAAAAATTCAGTTAACATTTGTTCTGTCTTGTGGAAGTCTACTGGTTACATTTTGTTCTATTTCAGAAAAACAAAATCCCTAATGTAAATTCCCACTTAAAAGTTTTTTATTGTCAGTTTTCTTCCACATGCTCAGTTTTCTTTGATTGTAGCCTACACACACTGTTGTAAGGCATCGCTGTTTGCAAAACCTTTTAATATGTAAAATACAACAATGAACTGAGACCAAACACTATGAAATTCGACCATTATAAATTATTCTTTTGTTCTTAATTAATTTGGAGATATTTAGAACTCACTTGATCTCTTTCTCAATCATCTGTTGGTCTCTCATCATTCTGCCCAGCTCCTTCTTTTTGTCTTTCAACTCTTCCTCCACACGGTCCATGCGTTTTCTGTCTTTATCAATCTCTTTATTGCGGTGGGCCAGCTCTCTGTTAAGTTTCTCAATCTCTGATTCATTGTGGTACAGTTTAAACAGCTGTAACTGTACATGAGCTCGCACCACCTCATCCTTCAGCCGCTGATAACGCTCCGCCTGCATATGACAGGAGGAGAAAACATTATTTGCATTTCTGCTTACAGGTTTTCTAGCACCTAAATACATCTATTTCTACACTGAGAAAAAAAAAAGATTTTCTTGCATGATTACATACTACAATACTAGGAGCCCACCTCCTCTTTTTCCTGTTTGGCTTCTTTTCGTTCAGCAGCTATGTTTTTCTTGCGATGGTAGTTAAACTGTGTGTCCTCTTCAGCCTTGACCATTTCTTTTTTGCATCTGTCATACTCTTGGGCAAGCTCTCCAGAGCGAGAAATCTCTTCAAACAGAGCAGTTCTCTCTTTGGGGTTCTTCATTGCAATTGACTCCACAGCACCCTGTGGGGGAAAAAAAGAAAGAAAAAGAAAACTTTTTTTCCCTTTCCAAAACAATTTAGAGACAGATAAATAGGTCATTGGGTCTTTACTAACAAAGTGATTATGTTGCTTTTCAAGTAACTCAAATTATGGTTAATTAGTAGTATAACAAAAGTATTGTTGAGTGGCACACTCGAGTAATTCACAGACTTAGGGTCAGCAAACGAGTTTACGTGGTTTAGCACACTCCCATAAAAGGAGCTTAAGAATACTATCACTAATGATGGTACTGGCAAGACAAACACATCTGAAAACTGTAAAGGGTCTATTTTTATTTGTATAAATTCATAATTACAACAAAACATGTTTTTTTGTAAAATTTGTAAAACAGACAGGAAGTGCTTTCTCTTTCTCTTCTGTCAACATGACTGGGCAAACACGTTGGAAAAAACAGCTGAATGTCTGTGAATATTTGATTCACAGACATAAGATATACCTGCATAAAGCCTGAAATGTGCACTTTTGAATGAAAACAATTGTTGTCAAGATTAGTAATGCATATGGAAAGAATGCAATGCAGAATTTATTATCCAGAGCTCATTATGCTGCTAACCAGTTCCCGCCTCCGACATTAAAACAAATCTTGACGACAGCCGCCTGAACTCATAAATGACCACAAAAAAACAGCACCTCTCTGTAACCCAATAGCGTTCAGCTGAGCGTCTAGCTCCGCCTTTTGGTACCCTTTTGTCATGCTAGGTACCCTTTAGAAAAGGTACCCAAAAAGTGGTACGGTACGATTTGCTTTTAGGTACCTTTTGACAGTGGAAACGGCCATAAAAGTGTACCGACCTGCACCGTACCACTCAGTGGAAACGAGACATTAACAAAGATACATTTATCGTGAATTTTCAAAGAACAATTTAAGATCTTTTTATGAACTTTTTATGAATTATCAACATAATTTAAAGCAAATTTGCCCACAATAACCATGAAAGACCTATTGTAAAATAATACAAAAGTTATTATTATTTTATATTTTAACAGATTTTTTAAGGCTACAGTCTTTTTGCAAAATTTAAGAATTTATAAAAAAAAAAATAAATAAATAAATAAATATATATATATATATAAAACGTAAGAAATTACAGACGTGTCAAAACTGTAAAATCAGCAGCTCTGATAACCTGAAAGACAAGGAAGTTTCTGGCCTTGATGAGGATTCCCAGTTTCTCCAGTTGATCACTGTATTCAGATAGACCCACCACTTTATTATTGATGCGGTACTCTGAAGAGGAACCTAAACAAAACATGAAAATATGATAAATTATTCAAAACATACCAAACTCCGAGTTATGGCTGCACATTTATTAAACTATTTTACTAACGCAGCCCCAAATTACCTACTAAAGCATACTAATAAAGGGCAATCAATCTATGTCTGCATGATCTGTGAAAGCAAAAGCAAATAAGGTGTTAAAATTAATCTGAAGTCTGAACCTGTTTTGTGCAGTTGAGTATGAGGGGCCGTACAGGCCATAATTCATTTTAGCACTCTTATGCTTATTTTCATTACACATACATTTTCACTCATACACTCAATTTTTTCTTTTGCATAAATGCATTTTCACTCACACATTCTTCATTCAAGACAAAAATATATACATCCAAAATTTCCAGTTTCAGCCTAGAATTTTCAGTCCCTAATTTTATCATCACGCAAAATGGCTTTTCAGTTGCTCCAGTTGCCAAAATCGTGATCCTTCCGTTTGGCCTTGGGTGGCAGCATGGGATCTACCAGGTCTGAAATTGGCCTCATCTCACTTTTCAGGGTTCTGGGAGTAAGATTATTTGCAGATGAGCTTGTCCTGGGTCACTCGAAGGATGAAGCCAAAGTTGAAACGGTTTAAGGAGATAAAATATTTCTTAAAACTGCAATAGATGGTTGAAGTACTTCTGGACTTCCCTCCTCTATCTCAGTCATGCTTATCCGGACCTGTCCTGAACTTGACACTGATCGCTAGCGCTGTCCCTGACTATAGATTTTCTTAATTGACCAGTAGTCATTCATTAAAGCCATTAGTCAACTACTTAACCATAATTAGGGTTTATATTTGTCCGTGTTCAGCGTACATCATGCTCTGTGTGCGTGTCTGTAAGAGCGGCACGTCAGAGCGGAGCTCATTAATATTCACAACACAAACCATATCTGGTCAATCATGGACCTTCTGATTCTAGCAGTATTTTATGGAGTAATAAATGAGCTTATTAAACCATTTCTGGAGATTTTTTTAACTTACCGAAGCCATAAACCCACTATGTAGATATCAGACAACGATTTAACTTATTAAACCAATGCAGTATATGGCACCTTTAAGCATACCCAAGCAAATATGGGTATTAGAATGCACATATAGAATGTAATTTGTAACACTGTTTTGTGTTGTACAGAAATACCATATAAATATTGACTTAGCACATTGCAGCAATGGGTTATCAATTCTGAGGATGGGGATTTCAGACACATACAATCTAGCTGTTGAGTGGTTGAGCTTGTCGTCTGCTTGACATTTGAGAAAGATTTGAGAGTGTATTTAAATACGGCCAGTGCATAAACAAAAATTTTTTAAGGGTCAACTTAAGAAATTTAAGGCTGGCATCAAGTATTTCCCCTTAATGATCTCAGTGTTCCCTTAACCGTTGCTAGAAAGTCCTTAGTAAGCATTGAGAAGCACTTGACAAATTTAAGGGACCAAAACAGCTTAACCTTAAATGAGCAAATGACACTCAAAAAAAAAGCATTCTCGCTTAAAAATCTTTTAGATAAACAGGATTGTAAAAATTAAACAAACAACTAGTAAATAATTTATTAAAACCATTAAACGAACTAATATACACAGCGTGTCGATAGCATGTTTGTG
>CAIGQW010004441.1:188352-208292 GCA_903798125.1 Danio choprae | reverse complement strand
GAGTGGTTCAAGTACAGAGGGAAACCTAACCGTGTAAGAGGTGACAAAGCTCATAATGTTACGGGCAATGAAGTAGAAAACTTCCTAAAAAGTGAAGAGGTAAAATTGATCAAATCCCTGAATCAAGAATCAATGGCATGGTTCGTGAAAAGTCAGAAAAAAAGATTGGGACGAGCAGGTAATTGATTGCTTGAAATTATTACAGAAGTTCCCAAACTTGAAAGATAGTCTTCGAAAGGAAGAAAGTCAGATGAATCTAGGAGATACTGTATATATACACAAAGAAAAGTAAAGGGGACATAGTTCCAAACTAAACCTGGGCACAGAGGATAGAGTTATATCTGTGCTATCTAAAAATACAGTTCAGCTAGAAGCAAAGTGTCTGGAGTCTCAGAGATTTAATAAAAAGCCTAAATAATGGCAGAGAAAATTCTGACCTTTGAAAACAAACCTAGTAGGAGACCTTAACAATCAGATGGGTTTCATTAGGATTGTAAGGAGCTTATCTAGACATTTAACCATTAAAAAATGGTTTAAAACCAGAGTATGATATAAGCACTGGAAAGATGGTCTGCTGGAGTACAGGGTACGGCAGCAACCAGATGAAGGATCGAGGATTGCGCAATATGTAAAATGCCTAATGTAGCTACGACGTGGCTGAAGGCCTATTTGTAAATAGGATAAGAAAAAGCAGAGTTGCTAATTCAGCACAGAGTAAGACCCCATATCCTGTAGTGAGATAAGTGGTGACATTGATGCATGTGTGATACATGGCCTCACAATCTGTGGTCAATACAGAAGAGGCTCACCACAGGGTCAAAATGAGATCAATTCAGGATGGATGCATGTGCAGAAGTTGTGAGTCTTATTGACACCGATTTATCACCCTTGGAAGGGAGTGTCGGTGCCTGTTTGATGGGGAAGCATTTACATCATGTGAAAGATGTAGGAGTTTATCCAGTTGTAACTGCCTAAACTTAGTTAGCCAGAAAAAGATTTGGATGACTCGTAAATCCAGGAGGGCACTAGGAACCCTTGGTGAAAATAGAATAATGACTGAATGGGAAATAAATCCCATATCTCTTATGACAAATGCAAAATCAAAACTGTTGGCCCAAAGACTCAAGGAGCTGTCCCTGTGCCCTGGAGAAATCCTGGGGGGGCAGGAGTCTTTGGCTGGGAACAGGAGTTTCCAAAATGGCTTGATCTATCTCACTCACTCAGTGGATGAGAGGTAGCAGTCAGAGTACAGCTGTGAAACGTGATAGCTAGAAGTTGAGCACAGGAAAAGGCTTTGTGTATTTCCTGGTTCAAGGTAAAATAATGTAGATGTGAATTGTTTGGTGCTATTATAATTACAGGAAAACAAATGACATTACAGCAATATACAAAAGTATCATATCTAATTGATGTCCCAAAAAGCCTAGTGATAAGGATAAATCCAGGGCACAAATTCTGGATCTGACCATACTATTGAATGTAACAGTGAGTTACATTGAAATTGGGGACTATGTAAAGGGGGTTAATATTTTTTATAACCAAATCAAGGCTGAAACCTAATAAGAAATAGAAAATGATTGAATTGAAAAAGTGGATCTTTAAAAAACACTAGTTGAGGGACAGATAAGGATATGGACGGGATGTCGGGATGTCTCTGTTCTCTGTTGCAGGAAGCATGCAGAAAGACGACCCTGAGAGGAGCAGGAGAAGCAGCCAGAGATGTGCTGAGACACACATCTAAGATGCTGTGATGAATATACTAATAACTGGTTCTTTTCTCCTTATTATTACAGGTGTTATCTTAGAAGGACTGGAGACCTCAAAGCAGGGAAGAGACTAGAAATGTGTGCCAACGTGTAGAAAAAAATGGAACATTGGATTTAACCAAATCAGGAAATAGCGGTAAAAAACTAAAATCTATAATAGCAGTGATTTTGAAGCAATGATGAAGTCATATGTTAAATACATTGATGACAGAGTTTGGGTGTGTAATCATTCACACCAAAGCGTGTTATTTATACCTTCCAAATATAATGGTTTGGTTAATTCATTTATTAATTTTCTCTTTGGCTTAGTCCCTTGCGAACATGGGGAGAACATGCAGACTCCACACGGAGGTGCCAACAGACCCAGCCGGGGCTCGAACCAGCGACCTTCTTGCTGTGAGGCGATTGTGCTATCCACTGCGCCACCGCGTCGCCGGTTTGGTTGATAAAGTGAAATTTCAATGGGAGAGGCTCATATGCCACTCATGTAAAACTGATTGGGCTTGAGATTCTGAACACAAATCAGTCACTATGGACTAATGAGAGTAGCCTAAGCATCTGGACCTTGGAATTAGGAATAGAGTTAAGCAAATTTGTGTGTGGTTAGCTTTCACAGTTGACTATGAACAATACCAGTGGACACGGTTACCACAGGGATTTCAAAATCCCCAACTATTTATCATCAAGCTGTCAGACTTGATTTGTGTGACCCAGAATGTCTAGTTAAAAAGTCTACTATGATTCAGTATGTCGATGATATTTTGATTGCCTCGACTGATCATGAGGTACATAAAACTGAATTGGCAGCATTGTTAGACTATTTGCATAAAAAAGGACTTAAATGAGCTTTCACAAAGCTCAAATTGCTAAAAACCAAGTTACATTTCTGGGTCAAACAATTGGTACAGGAAATTAGATCCATTACACAGGATCGAGCAGCTTCAGTAAAAATAATACCTCCACCTACTACCATTAAAGCACTTACTTAGGTTACTGTAGACCGTGGATCGAAGAGTATGCCTCAATTGCCCAGCCACTCTATGACTTATTGAAAGGTCAGGTTAAAGATTCTGATACCTTTTGTATGGAAGAAACCCAGCTTAACGCTTTCAATAATTTGAAGAGAGCACTATGTCAAGCACCAGCATTAGAAATTGCACAATCAGATAGGCCCTTTGTGCTTTATGTTCATGAACACTCAGGCTTTATGACAGCATGTTTAATGCAAGATCATGGGGGCAGTTTACGCCCAATTCATTACTATTCTGGTAAACTTGACATAGTCGCTCAAGGTATGGGTCCATGTCTTAGAGCAGTGCAGGCAGTTCATCTAGCTCTTCAGGCTTCAGCAGTAATGGTGTTAGGTCAGACTGTAAATGTAAGATGCCCTCACACAGTGTCTGCACTAATGAATCAAGCAAAAGTCAGTTCTGTCACTTCCTCTCGTTGGGGAAATTGGTTAATGACTCTCACAGCCCCAAACGTTGTCTTACAGCATGCACCGATCACAAACCCATCCTCATGTATGATGTCTGCATTAACTGAAGTTGTGTTAGAGGATGAAGGAGAAATAACTCATGATTGTGTCACGCTTACATATAACCCTACAAGTGAAGTAGCAGAAACGCCCATAGAGAATGCAGAATAGGAGTTATTTGTTGATAGTTCAGCACAAATCATTGAAGGTAACAGATGAGCAGGTTATGCCGTAACTTCAACCACAGAAGTAATAGCTACAGGTCGTCTTCCAGATCACTTGTCAGCTCAAGCTGCAGAACTAGTAGCCTTAACTAGAGCATGCACGCTAGCTTCAGGATCAGTTGCAAATATTTACACTGATTCCAGATATGCTTTTGGGGTAATTTATGATTTTGGTGTCATTTGGCAAAGTAGCTAACTTCTGACGGATCCCCCATTAAGCATGCTGGATTAGTGAAAGATCTAATGTTTGCCATGAAATTCCCTAAGAAATTGGCGGTGATTAAAGTGAAAGCACATCTCACAGCTAATACAATGGAAGCTAAAGGTAATGCTCTTGCTGATGTAGCTGCTAAACATGCTTGTTATTATGCTAATGTATAAGTATGTTCAGGTAGTACAGCACAGAAAACATTTCTGCCTCCTAAATCAATCATTGATCTGTATAAAAATGTTCCTTTATATGAAGCATGACCTGGTTAGACAAAGGAGCCACAGTGGATTCATCTGGCTGCTGGACTAAAGAGGGAAAATATATTGCTCCCGAATCACTGTTGCCATATTTGGCTCAACAAATACACAATTTGGGTCACAGTGGTTCAGCAACCATGAATCACAGGTTCTCAAATCAATGGTGGAATCCAAAATTCAGAAATGTAGCCACTGAAATAGTGAAAAGATGTGTTACATGTCAGAAAAATAGTGATGTGCCAGCAGCAACTACAGCAGCAACACATACCCCAGCTCCACCGGGGCCATTTCGTCACCTGCAGGTCGATTACATATCATTACCTCCCTGTAAAGGAAAAACTGATGTTTTGATAGTAATAGATAAGTTCTCGAGATGGGTTGAAGCTTATCCAACAGGACATGCTACAGCTGCACATACTGCTAAATGTCTAATCACTGACTTTATTCAAAGATGGGGATTACCAGATTCCATTGACTCAGATCAGGGTACATACTTCACAGGACAGGTAGTCAAGGAAGTGTCTAAAATGTTGAAGATTAAGTGGAATCTTCACTGCCCCTACAGACCACAAGCATCAGGACAGGTTGAACGAGCTAATAGGACAATTAAAACCAGGCTAAGCAAAATGCATCAGGAAGGAGTTTCATGGGTCGAAGCACTTCCAGCGGTACTGTGTAGTATGAGAGCATCACCTAACAGATTAGTAGGACAGAGCCCTCATGAGATTATTACTGGACGCCCAATGCAGATGCCAGGTGTAATTGATCTTAGAAATGCTGATGTACACATCGTCTCAGATGCTCTGATAGCTTACTGTGAAAATCTTACAGAGTCTGTACAGAATGCCAGAGAGAGAGTTGAGTTGTGTTGGCAGAATCCACCGGAAGGTGGACACACAATCATCCCAGGTCAGTGGGTCATGATAAAGTCATTCAGAAACAAGGCATTAGAGCCTAAATGGCATGGACCACATCAAGTGATGTTGATTACAGCAGCTGCAGTGTTGTGTCAGGGAAGAAAAACTTGGACACGTCTCGCATTGTAAGGTTGTTCCACCACCTACAGGGATAGGATAGGACACACGGAACAGTGGGGTGCCCAGGGAAGAACTGGTCCATTAAGGATCGGGGGCCACCCCTGGGTGAAGACACCCCAAATAGGTCCTCCCCATTTATTAGTCCATCCTTACATCACTGTTTATTTAGGTGTCATGGGAATTAAGAAATAGGGAAAGAAGGAACAACTATAGCAGAGTTAGATTAAACAGAGGATACAAAACTAGTGTTTGCAAATTTTACCTTTTTTCTTTTTGCAACAAATACTGTTTCGTCGCCTTTTGCTTTTCTTTCATATTCTGTGCAGATACAACGTGTTGTCCCGAGACCCATAGACACCAACCTTCTCACCTGCAAGTCCAGTCACAACCTTCAAGAGACAACTAGACCCACTGCTAAACCAACCGTCACAGAAGAATACACAACGCAGAGAACTACATACAAGAACTTCAGTCATCCATCAATATGATCAAGATTGTCGTACTAGTGATCATCATGAACATCGCACAAGCCATAGACTCACAAAGCAACATATTCTTAGAGCTGATGAATATGTCAAGAAATGCCTTGTTTGCTGGAAAGAACATCTGCATGCCACACCCACCTTCAGTAGGAGCAGGAATCCCCTGGGTGGCACACTCCATCTCCAACTGTGACACGTGCACCTTATTGTAAATCAGTGGTGTATGATTCCTCCACCAACAGGAACTTTTTGGTTATGTGGAACTTCAGCCTATGACATCCATATGACTGGTTTAGGTTCTACCGGCTATCAGAGAAAATACGCACTCCACCCCAAACTCTCTACATCTGCATAACTCCGCTCCTACCACAAAGGAAGAAGATGGCTGCATTCCAGGACTCACTTGTGCGCAAACATGGTGGTCAAGAACTCTTAGAGCATTAATTCCGTCTTATGGTGTTATGCAAGCCCTTGATCAAGTCAGAAGCTTATCAAATTCTGTTCAGAAACTGGCCAATGATACAGCTTTGGCCCTGGGCAATATCACAGACACTCTTGCTTCACACAAGATAATGATCTTACAGAACAGAGTGGCCTTGGACTACATTCTTGCCAAAATAGGAGGAGCCTGCACCATCATAGGCCCAGAGTGCTGCACCGGATTAATGGATCAAACCAAGAACTTGAACAAAATTCAACAAGACATACTTGATCTTTCAGTAAAATTGCACCAGATGACTGAAGATAATTCTTCATGGTTTAGAAACCTGTTAGGTAAACCCTGGCTGTGGATCAAGGAAACAGTTATTCTTCTATTGCTTTTCCTACTGTGGTACTATCTTTGCATCCACAGTATCAAATGTTTTACTCAACATTTGACCCACACCGATAACGAGAAAAAGACATTTCCAACCAGAACAGAATATTACCTTCAAGAAATCCAAGGACAATAGCGGCATGTTTGTTCCTGTGTCAGTATGCCGTTTGTAAATATAGACAGAAAAAGAAAACACAGCGCAAGTACTACGAGCCTGTAACCACAATACGTTACAAGAATGAACTTTTCTCATAAGTGTCTAAATTTGTATTTTGTGAGAGTTATTAGAACTCTCAAAGGGGGAACTGAAAGATTACAAATTTCTTTAAATATATAAAATACATTGCTGAGTGATCGGGGGAGAAGGGCCTTAGTCAGGGAGGTGATCAATAACCCGATGGTCACTATGTCTGAGCTCCAGCATTCTTCTGTGGAGAGAGGAGAACCTTACAGAAGGACAACCATCTGTGCAGCAATCCACCAATCAGGCCTGTATGGTAGAGTGGCCAGACGGAAGCCACTCCTTAGTAAAGAGCACATAGCAGCCCGCCTGGAATTTGCTAAAAAGGCATCTGAAGGACTCTCAGACCATAAAAAACAAAATTCTCTGGACTCTTTGGAGTGAATGCCAGGCGTTACGTTTAGAGAAAACCAAGCACCGCTCATACCATCCTTACAGTGAAGAATGGTGGTGGCAGCATCATGCTGTGGGGATGTTTTTCAGCAGCAGGAACTGGAAGACTAGTCAGGATAGAGGGAAAGATGAATGCAACAATGTACAGAGACTTCCTGAATGAAAACCTGCTCCAGAGTGCTCTTGACCTCAGACTGGGGCGATAGTTCATCTTCCAGCAGGACAATGACCCAAACACACCGCCAAAATATCAATGGAGTGGCTTCACAACAACTCTGTGAATGTCCTTGAGTGGCCCAGCCAGAGCCCAGACCTAAATCCTATTGAACATCTCTGGAGAGATCTGAAATGGCTGTACACCGTCGCTTCCCATCCAACCTGATAGAGCTTGAGAGGTACTGCAAAGAGGAATGGGCAAAAATTCCAAAAGGCAGTGTGCCAAGCTTGTGGCATCATATTCAAAAAGACTTGAGGCTGTTATTGCTGCCAAAGGTGCATCAACAAAGTATTGAGCAAAGGCTGTGAATACTTATGTTTATGTGATTTTTCAGGTTTTTTTATTTTTAATAAATTTGCAACAATTAAAAAAAACTTTACATTATGGGGAATTGTGTGTAGAATTTTGAAGAAATAAATGAATTGAATCCATTTTGGAATAACGCCCGATTCACACGGGGCTTCAGCGTCAACGCTTGACAGAGGGCATGTCTGAAGTTGGGGCTGATGAGATCGTCATAGCAGCATCAGCCAATGAAATTAGTTCGCAATCAACTACTGTCTGAGCTGGTGTATTTGCATAAAGAGATCTGATTGGCTGATGCGTCCATTGGCGCTTGAAAAGTTGAGATGTTCCCAATTTCTGCAGCGAGCAACGCCACTGAAGCAGCGCCAACGGATCCACAAATGCAGTTCAGCAACGCCTGACGTCACCCATTCAGTGTATAGGAAGCACAGCAAGTTTTTAAATTGCACTCAGACTCCTTTCTTTCCCTGTTTCTTAAGCCGTGGTTCCCTCGAGGGCCTCTTCTCAACAAGGCCGTTCACCCGTCTTCAAAAGCCCAATTCCAGCCCAGAATGATAAAGAAAAACAGTCCAAACTATCATCCACCGGCTCAACCAAATTGTGCTGCGTCCCTTTGAATCAGAGCAGGAACTCTCAAGAATACCTCAGTCTGTTTGTTGTGTGAGGCCAGTGACACAACACTTCACCGATAATATAAAGCCATATGATCATATAAAACACATCTATCCTTCCACATAGGAATGGCTCTTGCTAAAAATGTAAAAGTCCTTTATCTTAATCATTAAAATCATTAAAAACTTGCAAACTTAAACTTGTATACACGGTACAACATGTGCTGCAAACCACCTTCTGTTGGTCGCCACTAGAGCAGAGCCCGTATCGTGGCCTAAATTTCTGGTATCGTGACAACCCTAGTTAACATACTGTATTTATTAGTGTTGCATGATACCAAATTTTTGACTTCACGATACCTAAATTAAACATCCCAATACCGATACTAAATCAATACTAGACCATAATCTTTTTTTCTTTTAAAATATTATTCATTAATAAACACTCAGTGTTTGCTGTCAGCTGCAAAAAACACTATAGACAAAAATGCACATAACTTTTTTTGGTCTGGTTCTCAAAGAACCTGGAGATGTTGCTTGGTCCTGTTCATGACACAGTTAGGGGTGAATGACATGACATGCATTTTTAGCTGCTCCAAGGAGGGCACAGGTGTACATGTTTTGCATGCGGGCTGTCCTGGTACACACAGGCTTTATGATATTTGTAGGCTTGCCCTGACTGACAGTAACGCGCAAAATAATTCCAAATTTTACTTCGTGAATCAGCTCTGTCCACAAGCTGTGGGGGTTCACACTGCATTGTCACTATGGAGAGTAGGGCTGTGTATTGGCAAGGGCCTAACGATATGATACATATCACGATACAAGGGTCACAATACAATATATCACGATATATTGCAATACAATAAATATTGTGATATAGCGCAATAGTTTATATTAGTATTTATTTATTATTTATTTATTGCCACATCAGCAACTTATGGCTATTTCATGGCAAAAGGGATATACATAAAAACATTATATGATAAAAACAAATTCATATTATAATAAAAAGTTACTTAGACAAATATATAAAATAGAAATAAATAATTCACACATAAAATCAAGTTAAATATGATGTTTCAGTTCAATTTTTGCTAACAAATTTAAGATTCTTCTTGGTGGTACCTTATTAAAAATATCAAAGTGCTCTCTTTATAAAAAAAAATTCTAATGGTATTCAAACTTATACATTCCAACAAAATATTTTTGATTGTAAGATCAGCTTGGCAGTAATTACATTTAGGTGGTGCTTCGTTGTTCAATAAATATAAATGAGACAACCTAGAATGTCCAATTCGTCATCTAGTATAGACAGTTTGTTCATGCCTGGTCTCAAAATTATAATTTGCAAATTGTCTTTCATTTATTTTCGGGTTAATTTCATGTAATTTATTATTTATGCAGTTGTCCCATTCCCTTTGCCATGTTTCATTTATACACAAATTAATTGTAGGTTTCAAGTCCTCCGGAGGAATTAAACATTCTGTCACTTTCAAAGAGATAGCTTGTTTTGCTGCTTTATCTGCCAGTTCATTTACATGTAGTCCCATATGACCTGGAATCCAACAGAAGATAATGTTGAACCGTTTATTTTCTAGCGTTTTCATTTTCTTTTCAATCATGGAAATGATGGGGTGATCACACTTAGAAGCTTCAAGTGCTTGAAGACAGGATTTAGAATCTGTGCAGATTAAAAAGTTACGGTACTGTGTCCTTTCCATTTGTTCCAAAGCCATATTTATTGCATAAGCTTCTGCTGTGAAGATTGAACTTTCTCCTGGAATCCAAGTACCAAAAACATCATCTTCAAAAAATACTGCTGCAGTTACTTCTTTGTCTGTTTTCGATCCATCTGTATATATTGGTTTATGATGAGGGAGACTGTCTGTTATTTGTTTGAATTCTTGTTTGTATTCATTTGGGTGAGTTAAGGACTTCTTCTGTTTGCTTAAGCTCCATAAGATTCTTATTTTTGCGTTGCACCAAGGAGGAATATGGCTCAAATCAGGTAGTGAAAGATTTTCCATATTGACAGCCATATTCTTCAGATGGGGTTTCATAGGAATTCCAAAAGAACTGATAAAGTTGGGTCTGTCTTCATACAATTCTGAATATTCAGGGTGGAAGATGGGATGAGCTGGGTTACCTATTTTTGATTTCAATTTGACTGCATATTGGAGTGCTAATTTCAAACGTCGTCTTTCAAGGGATGGTTCTTTTGCTTCAATATATAAACTTTGAACAGGGGATGTTCTGAATGCTCCCAATGAGATTCGTAGTCCTGTGTGATGTAGTGTCCAGCATTTTAATGTAGGATTTTCTAGCGGATCCATACACTATACTTGCATAATCCATTTGGGATCTGATCATGGTTCTATAAAAACGAAGCATTGTAGTACAATCTGCACCCCATTTTGTTGTGGTCAGAACTTTAAGAATATCCATTTTTTTTCAAGGTTTTTGTTTTTAAGAGTTTCAGGTGTGAGATAAAGGAGAGTTTATTATCCAGGGTGAGTCCTAGAAATTTAGATTCCTTTACAAGTTTTATAGGTTCTTCCTCCAAAAAGAGACTTGGCTCTGGGTGAAGAGAACAAAGTTGACAAAAATGCATACATACAGTTTTTAATCTGGAGAATTTAAATCCATTCTGGACTGACCAGTCATGCATTCTGTTAATACAGAGTTGCAATTGTCTTTCAATAGTATTCATGTTTCTTCCTTTGTAACAGATGCACAAATCATCCACAAAGACTACAGAATGCGTTTAGACCAATACCATTTGCAATGCTATTGATTTTGACGTTAAATAATGTAACTGATAACATACTTCCTTGTGGCACACCAAGTTCTTGAATATATTTATTTGACAGAGTTGTTCCTATCTGAACTCGAAAACACCGGTTAGTTAAAAAGTTTGAGATAAAAACAGGTAGATGTCCTCTACAACCCATTTCATATAAGTCTTTTAAAATGCCATTTCTTCAAGTGGTGTCGTAGGCTTTTTCCAAGTCAAAGAATATTGCTACAGAATGTTCTTTTTTAATAAAACCATTTTGCACATAGGATTCTAGTCTTACAAGATGATCAATTGTGCTTCTTCCTCTTCTGAAACCACACTGATAATTACTAATATTTTGGTCCTTCTCAAGTGACCACATAAGTCGATCATTTATCATTCTTTCCATTGTTTTACACAGGCAGCTGGTAAGGGCTATAGGTCGGTAATTATTGGCATCTCAGGGGTCTTTATCTGGTTTAGGTATAGGAATGATTAATGATTATTTCCAACAAGATGGTATCTTTCCAGATTTCCATATGGAGTTAAAAATATTTAAAAGGAGGTACAACACATCATAGGGTAAGTGCTTCAGAAACTGATAATGGATTTTATCTGGTCCGACAGCAGTGTCTTTTGAATTTTTTAAAGCTTTTTGTAGTTCTTCTATTGTAAAGTATTTGTTGTATATTTCAGCATTATCAGAGGAAAAGTCAATCTGGTTTTGTTCTTGCTGCATTTGTATTCTTTGGAATTGACAATTTTCTATGGATGAATTTCTTTCAAAAGTCTCTGCAAGGTAGTTGGCAATTTCTTGTTCAGCGGTTAGTTGAGTGCTTTGACTATTTATGTGACATATTTGTGAGCCACCTTCTTTGTTCTTCATTTTTCGGATCATATCCCAGATTTTCTTAGTTGGTGTCTGTAATGTTAAATTTGATATATATTGTTTCCAGCTCTGTTTCTTGGTTTCATTAATAGTCCTTCTTACTTTTGATCTTAATATTTTCAATTTAATGAGGTTTTCATTCGTAGGATGTTTATTAAATATTCTTTCGTCCTTTTTCCGTTCTTTAATGGTCTTTTTGCAGTTGTTATCAAACCAGGGATTATTTCCTCGATATGGCTGTGCAGATGTTTTTGGAATGGTTTCTTCTGCTATTTCAATCAGTTTGTTTGTAAAAACCTTTATTGAATCATGGTTTACTTGGTCCATTTCTCTGTATTTCTCATAGCATTGTATTTCAAAACTATACCAGTTTGCTTTTTTTTTAGGTTCCATCTAGGGGTTCTTTTTCTTTGAGTACTTAATGAAGTAATAATCAATGGAAAATGATCACGTCCACTTAGGTCATTCCAGACATTCCATGAAAAGTCAGGAGCTATTAAAGGATGACAGAGTGTTAGATCAATAGCAGTGTAAGTTCCATGTCCTGGGTGCAGGTATGTATATGATCCATCATTTAATATGCACAGGTCATTTTTTAAAATGAAGTCCTCAATTATTTTTCCCTTTGAGTTGCTATAACTTCCTCCCCATAACACATTATGGCTGTTAAGTCTCCCATAAATATGGCTGGGGATGGTATCTTTTGTCGTAAATTATCCATATCTTGTAATGTTATTGTAACATCAGGGGGGATATAAATGGAACATAAGGTAATAACTTTGTGGAGGGTTACGCGTACTGCAACAGCTTGCAAATTGGTATTCAATGTTACATAACTGTGAATTATATCCCTTCTAACTACTATAGCTGATCCTCCTGAAGGTCTATGTACATTTCTACCAAATGCATTGAATATTTTGTAATTTTTAAAAGTTATTTTGTTATTTGGTTCTAAGTGAGTCTCTTGTACACAAAATGCAATAGGGTTAAAAACTGTTGCCAGATGTTGCAGTTCAGCAAAATTCTTTCATCCCTCTGCAATTCCACTGGATTATGCAGTCCTTCATTTTTAGGTAGGTAAAACAAGAACAGTTCCTTTATTGTTGCATTTCGGGGATAAACTTCTGCTTCTAGAAGTTAAAATCTCTTTCATTTCCACATCTTTTAAAATTTCTGGTTTTTGACTTTTTTTACTTGAATTATTCTTTGATGATTGAGCTGTAGTGTTTGTTTGTGTTTTCCTTCCTCTTGATGAAACATTTGGTTCCATTATATGGCATTGATCTTCATCCATTTGAGTCTGGTTTGAAGCGTTTTGAGTTTTCTTTTTATTCAAGCTTTGTTTTTTGTTTATGCACTGAGGTTTATCATTGTTTAGCCAAGTCAAATCTGTTTGGCATTCTATGGAGTTTTTTTTAGTTTAAACACTAGGGATTCTTCAATCTTTCTCCTTGCTTCTATTTAGCTTACTTTCTCCGTACATTTAACTCTTTGAATTTCTTTTTCTTTTATCCATACAGGGCAATCTTTTGATGAAGATGGATGGTCTGCTTTACAGTTGCTGCATTTTGCGGTTTTATTACAACTTGGTCCATGTCCTTCTTCCCCACAGTTGGTACATAATGGTTTATTTTTACATCCTGCAGAACCATGTCCGAATTTTTGACAGTTAAAACATCTTAAAGGATTTGGGATAAATGTGTTGACTGGTACACTCTGGTATCCTAAATGGATCTTTTCTGGTAGATGTGGTTTATTGAAAGTCATGATGTAGGTTCCAGTTTTGATAATCTGCTCTACTCTCCTTATTGTAATTCTTTTTACATGAATTACACCCTGTTGCATTAATTCCATTTGGATCTCTACCTCGTCCATGTCTTGCAGCTCTCTCGTACGTATTACCCCTTTACTACTGTTTAGAGAGGGATGATATAAAGTCTTTATAGGTACATTAGCAAGCATATTTGCATGCATGCAAGTTTTCCGCTTGAGTTTTTATTAGTATAACTAGTATTTGTCCAGATCTGAGTTTTTTTTTCACATCTTTAACTGTTCCTGCAATTCCAGCAATACCTTTTTGTATAGCAAAAGGCGATAGCTTTGTCAGCGGCATTTCAGTTAGGGTTGATTCTAGAATTATAAATCTTTGCCATGTATCGCCTTTTTCGAAAGTCACATAGCCATTCTCTGAGTCATCATCTGATTTAAGTCTTTTGGGGTTTTTTGAGTTTGCCATATTTGTATTGTATTTGTTTCATTACTTCTGCTCCTCACCCACCTCGGAGCCCAACAAGGGGATGCATAGAGCTGCGGATATCCTCCAGTTATGCATCAAGGATACAGAGGTAATATAATTGAGTAAGCAGAACAAAGTTCATGTTCCTCAATTGACTCTTTAGCCATTGTCTTACAAAGTAAGTCTTGACCAGCCGATTGATTGGATTGAGCCCATCCAACCTCCCGTCTATGTGAAGTTGGAGCCAAAGCAGTTTATATTAGTATGTGTGTGACATTATATTGATTACTGACAACTTGATTAAGTCAGCAGACAAATTAAAATTCCAATTCCAATTTATTTTCCATCTATTCCAATTCATTAGAATTACACAGTGTGATTGAACAGAGAACTCACTGAAATGTATCAAGTGCATATTGTTATTAAACACTTAATTAAAATGTATGCCACTAAAGTCACATATAAATTGAATAAACAATTTATAAAACTAAAATAATGAGTGGCAAAATAATTAAAGTGCATCAAGTAAACATAAAACTGGAAAACAATGCTCTAATATGCGGTAAACTATTAGAAACTTAAGTGTCTAAAATATTTTGATAACTAATAAATGATTACATTAAGTATCCAATGTGAGTAAATGTACCATTCCTGAGTGACTGTAGAACCATCTGAAGTTCACAACAACAAGCAGGATACAATAGCAGGCTTACTTTAGATTTTTGCTCAGGAACAGAATTTGATCAACATGTTTTGGGCTAAGTGTACTCCTCTGTGCATGTCAAAAGCACTATTCCACCTCGTAACAACATCAGTCATAAGTTTGTGTTCGAGCAGCTGTAGTAGCTTTTGTTTTTGCTGCAGTACATGACTGGTTGTGGTGCTGCATCTAAAAAACTTCCAAGTAAGCGTGCGACTAATGGGAGCTTCAGTGTACGCTGAGAAGCTAAATTGATGGCATGCGAAAAACATTTTACATGCAACATGCCGGCCAGCCGTGCTGCTACGGTCATGTTTGACGCGTTGTCTGTTACGACGACAGGGTCCTTCCATTTTATGTCCCATTCCTCCAATGCCATTTTCAGTAACTCTGCAACATTACTGCCAATATGGCTCTCATGCATTGCTCGTGTCTGATGGCATTTTTTTTGTCTAATTCAGTACTCCCTGGCATAGTGTTAAAACCAAAGAGCAGCCACATGTCAGCTCTTAAAGCTGGAGGCGCGGAATCGTGTCGTTTTGAGAGCCAGGGTATCGCAATACTTTTTTAGCCAATATACAAATACTAAAAAAAGTCGCAACACCCGGGCTCTCAAAACGATATGACTCCACATTTTTTCTGTACCGGTACTTTTGAGAGACAGATGTAGTTGCAAGTGCTCGTCAATAGGGTTCTGGTGCTAGCATCTAAAGGACATCACTGGACCTTTGCTGGACCCCCTGCAGTATGCCTATAGAGCAAACCGGTCTGTGGATAATGCAGTCAACATGGGACTGCATTATACCCTAAAACATCTGGACAAACCAGGGACCTATGCAAGGATTCTGTTCGTGGACTTCAGTTCTGCCTTCAACACCATAGTCCCATCACTGCTCCAGAACAAACAGCCGCACCATCACCATCGGTGCCCCCAGGGATGTGTTCTCTCCCCACTGTTCTTCTCCCTGTACACCAACGACTGCACTGCAAAAGACCCCTCCATCAAGCTCCTGAAGTTTGCGGATGATACTACTGTTATCTGCCTCATCCGGAACAGTGACAAGTCTGCATACATACAGGAGGTGGAGCAGCTGGCTTTATAGTGCAGATACAACAACCTGGAGCTGAATACGCTCAAAACGGTGGAGATGATAGTGGACTTTAGGAGAAACCCCCATGCACTCCCCCCACTCACCATCATGAACAGCACTGTGGCTGCAGTAGAGTCATTCAGGTTCCTGGGCACCACCATCTCTCAGGATCTGAAGTGGAACATTCACATAGACTCTATTGTGAAGAAAGCCCAGTAGAGACTGTACTTCCTTCGTCAGCTGAGGAGCTGCTTGTACAGTTCTACTCAGCTGTCTTCCAATCCATCCTCTGCACTACAATCACCGTCTGGTTCGGCTCAGCTGCCTAATCCGACCTCCGTATACTACATCGAATAGTCCGGACAGCTGAACGAATCACTGGCACTACCCTTCCTACACTTGTACTAGAACTGTACTGAAGCTTCTGTAGCCAAAACAAATTCCTTGCGTGTAAAGCACACTTGGCAATAAAACCGATTCAGATTCTTATTAGATGACATATTGGACAGCTAAAATGCATGTCACGTCATTCACCCCTATATTAATAAATAAATACGTAATTATATATGAATATGACAGGATCACTGTGTCATGAACAGTGAGGTCCGAGCAACATCTCCAGGTTCTTTGAGAACCAGACCAAAAAAGTTATGTGCACTTTTGTATATAGTTTTTTTTAAACAAACTATTTTATTTATGTTAAAACAGCTTTATTTATGTTAAAACAGTTTTTATTTCTATATTTGTTTTACTTTTTTAAAATGGTTCTACTGTTTTAGCTGACAGCAAACTATTTTGAAATATTTTGAAAGAAAAAAATATGGTGTAGTATCGATTTAATATCAGTATCGTGATATTTAACTTAAGTATTGTATCGAAGTCAAAATTTTGGTATCGTGCAACATTATTATAAAGGTATAATTCACACAAAAATTTAAATTCTGTCTTAATGTAATGATGTATTCGCAGCTGCAACATCACAGATGAGCAGACGCACTGTTTGTTTACTACCGAGAGGACGCACACGTGCCTGCGAGGTCTACTCTAGTGAACAGAACATGCAAAAGCTGTGAATTACAGGTAATAAAGTTATAAATAACCTTTTGTTGTACAGAGCGATAGCTTGGGAGCCGTGCGGAAAGTATGATTTCCATGTATGTTTTTTTTTCTCAGTGACAGCATCCATGACATAAGCGCACTCTGCAGTAAAAGTGAAACCGAAAGCACACACATCATTTAAATGATCATATCGCATTTTAAAGTTATGATTACGACAAGCATTTGATGTTTTCTCTTTTATAGAGAACACAGTGTTGTGCATGAAAATAAATGTTTACAGGGTCAGTAAAACTACTCTAGCCTATATAATGCAAAAGGGTATCAGATAATGACAAATGTCTTGTTTTACCAGTGAAAAAAATGGTCTAATAATCTAGTCAATGACAAATGACAAGCATGTCTCAAACATAAAAATTCAACTTTAGAATTATGAATAGTTGTATTTTGATATAATCACTTTACTGTGCAGTAACAACCAGGACAAATTTAAAGTCTATTCAAGTCCACCATTCCAAGTCTACCCAAAATTTAGCATTTTAACCAACAGTAGACCTACACATATTATTATTGTTGTTTCACCATGTTTGAGAATTAACAATTAACCTTTATTTTACATCTACAGAATCGTGAGAAAATTGTGATCTTGATTTTACGCAAAAAAATTGTGATTCTTATTTTAGCCAGAATCGTGAAGCCCTACTGTGTGTTAGTGAACAGGACACTGAACTCACAAAAGACTTTAAAACCAAAATCACAACATACCTTGATGAAAAATACGCCGTGCCTTATGAGAAAAGATCAAAACGGCACAAAGAAATTACAGACTCAATCACCTATCATATATGCAAAGATATGATCCCTGCTCATATCGTCAGTAAAGACGGCTTCCGAAGACTAACGCTTCACAAAAGATACCAGCCGCCATCTCGCCCTCATTTCATACGATTTGCTATTCCCGAAATGTAAGGCGGGCGACCGCGGTAAAGTTAGTTTGACATTCATTAGACATTCGGTTTCAGACCAATTAAATTCTTTGCTCCTGTTATAGTTTGAGCCAAAAATATGTCTGATAGACATAAATGTTGCACAAAGCTTAATTTCTCGATTAAAAAAATAAATTAAATTAACCATACGAATGAATTAAACAATTCAACCATATGAAATTATACAACAAAACTAGGACCAAAATGTTCAGAAAAACATCCTGGTTATTGCACAAGACTGTTTTTGAAATTAGCACTTTATTTATTTTATAATAATTTTTAAATAACTTTTAATGTAAAAAATGGTAAAAGTCAATTAAACTCTGATACCACTTGTGATAAAATATTCACATCAATTCTAAAAATGTCTGAATATTATTCTGTATGATGCACAAGCTTTGTTTTTTACAGTTATGCCTTTGCTGATTTTATATACAGTCATGAATCCATATTTCAGTATATCGTATAAACACCTAAATTAATTAAACTCTAACACCATTTGAGATAAAGGATTCAAATCAACTCTAAAAATGTCTAAATAGTATTTGTATGATGCACAAGCTTTGTTTTTTACAGTTATGCCTTTGTTGATTTTATATACAGTAACGAATCCATATTTTTATTAAGTTGAATTAAATGAATTAAACTCTGACATCATTAGAGATAAAGGATTCAAATCCACACTAAAAATTTCTAAGTATTCTGTATGATGCACAAGCTTTATTTTGTACAGTTATGTCTAGCTCACCTTTGGAGAGAGTGTTTAGTATTGGGTAAAATGTGGTGACGACACCGCTCATGCTTAAAACCAAAAATGGTGAACACACCTTTAAGAGAGCAATCTGTTTATTTAGTTTTGATTCACAATAGTTTTCATTTATTGTTATGACTGGAATTGAGGTTAGTTAATCTTTCTTTTTTTCATGTTGTCTGTTTTTAAGACAATTGATTACAGTTTTGTTTATCAAGCAGTTAGTACTACTGTGTACAGTATGTTATTAACTAGAGTTGAGGTTAGTTAATTTTAATTTATTTTATGTTGTCTGTTTTAAAGACAATTTTACTAGTTTTGTTTATTAAACTTAATATATTATGTTATTTCATTGTGAAATGTTTTGTTATGCACTTCTTGTGCACTGAATACATTTACAATGTATGTAGCTTGTTTGTAAAACCAAAAACAGTTGCCAAAATCGCAATCGCAAATTTCCTTCATATTGCGGTTTTTTTTTTTTTTTGATTATTTTGTCCATATTGCACAGCCCTAGTGGAGCTGCTGCTGAACCACAACCAACTCTGCCAATGAGTATAAAGAAGCAAAAGAAGTCTTTAGGGAATTTCTTCAGAAGTCAAGTCCTTAGTGCAGATGCCCTACTTATACCTATTTTCTATTTACATAGCGGACTTTGTAAGTGGAAAAACTGAATGCTTCACTAGCAAGAAAACAGTTAAACAGACCATCTGCCCAAGGATAAAGAATGAGCCTCCTCCATTTGGCCTCTTTACCTTACTTTTACTGCTTACTTTACTCATTTACTTCGGTGGATATGGAAACGGTGTTGTACACACTATACTGAAGGCATCCATTAACCTACATATTTAATTTAGTTTGTTAAGCACAACGATTTGTTTCAAAACTATTTCTAAATTCTGTTCTAATTTTCAGCAAATGAATAAATGAACAATAATAATGAAGTATGGTCAAAAAAAACTTATATCCAAACACGTCCTATTCTTATGCCCCATATAATGATGCATACATCTCCAAAAGCCGACAGGTGGACAAATCTAAACTTGTTTTTATTAAAACAAATATAAATATGCATATAATAAATAATAATAATAATAATAATAATAATAATAACAACATATACCAATTGTCATGAATAAACTAATAAAAATAAAAGTATAATTCAGCCTTTACACTGCAGATACGTGGGCACATATCGGATTCACAACAAATAAATTCCTACATATTAAAGAGGCCAAAATCTAGTCCTATAATGGAATTACGTTAATCTTATCTAAAATTAGAGAAACTATCTATACTTTACTATACGAGCCATTATGTTTTTAATTATTATGAAATTATACAATGCAATTTAAAAACATAATAATTCCTCAAGCTAACATATGTAGCCCTTCTCTCTCTCTCTCTCATATA
>CAIGQW010004441.1:134974-171556 GCA_903798125.1 Danio choprae | reverse complement strand
GCGATAAAAAACTCAAGAGGTGATGTGTCTGAAATTGCAGACAGTGGTGGTACCTCGATTTTGAATCCTCATTTTTCTCAATCGCCGTTTGGGTCAACGGCACTGTGAACAGATCCAGTTCGGATTTTAAACATTCTTCTGACATGGTGTGTAGTAAGCCCATGGTCTAAAATATTGTTTTAATAGATCTTTTTTTTTGTGATGCTGATGCCCTGTGTTTTTCTGTCTCCTTGCGCTTTCGTTTCAAGACTGGTGTTTTTTTGGGTGTGCGTTTTGTTTTCATCTGTGCATGACTGCTCCTCCGCACCCCTGGTGGTCTAGATGTGCGTCTGCGCGCCATTACCCTCAGTCCTGAACCGTCTTGAGTATTGTTATTAATAGTCCGTGATAATATATTGCTAACAACATCGGTTAATATGTTTTTGGCAGCTGATTTAAGATGCGGTTTTGCTATGCTAAACCCTTGTTTAAGCAACGGTATGGCCATTCTGAAAAGCCCTCTGAATATACCACCCAAACCGGCTCCATACATAACGCCACCCCCAGCATACCCGGGAAGTCCATTGCCGGCCTGATTTTGGTAATATGACACATAGCGTTCTGCATCCATATTGCGATTGTTAAAATACACCATTGTCGCTCTATTTCACCGGTCGAAAGTGTAGCTTAGCACACTTCTAAACTTCTAAACTAAACTTCATTTCTTGATTTTGATCGTCTTTTACTTGTATGGTTATCTCAGTGATAGATGTTTTATTAACAGCTGCGTAGTGTGGTTTATCGTATCTAACACTGACAACCTTGTGGTTTTCTCCAGCTATGTGGACACACCTTAGCAATGGGATGTAATAATCACCGACTGATTGATATTCGATTATGTCTGAATAAATAAACAATGAATAGAACCTGGCATTTATGTCAGTGCATGGGGTGCATACGTCACCGGTGTTGTTCCAGTGCTTTGATTTTCTCGTGTTTGATTAGCAGGCTCGATAGACACCCCTGGTTTTAATCCTAAAATAACTGCCAGTTTCTCAAAAAATGTTAAGGACATTTTTGGTGGTGCTTTTAAAAAAACTTTGTTTTTAACGTGATCATAGCTGAGTTTCACCTGTGGGGGCAGGTTTGTATTTATCTCCCTGATCAAAAAAAGTATATCATCATAGTATCCGTACTTTAACATGTAAAGTTCATTTGATATGTTTTGGTTGGTATTGATTAACGCATCAATCTCTTTGCCTTCACCGTAATGATCATATCTTAAACCATCACTAACATTTGTTTCACCATTGTTAAGAATGAAACGGCTATCTTCTTCAGTAAACGTGTACCACGTTATGGGGAATTCAAACTCAATCAATCCTACCTGCCATTCTCCTTTCAAGTTTATAGTTCTTGCTAGTCTTGTTGTATAACACGATATACGGTTTTCTGGATAAACAGATAATGACGCATTGCAGGGTAGTGTGACATAAAAACCGTCCTCAGCCATGGTTAATAGTAACATAAATGCATGTGTTCTATACATGCGTTTTGTATTTATGGTGTCTGAACATCGACCAACTCTTTCTGGTTTACCCAGGAAGAAAATTTTGTCGGCCATCCTAACCACTGCACTAGCACTATTGTTTCACGACCCTGTTTTTTCTTGTCTAATATTTTCTCCACTTTAAATGCCATAAAAAACACCATCTATGACATCACCATCATAATCACATAATCTGTAGACATGTGGTTCACACGGTATACATGCCGCTATTGTGAAAAACTCATGTGTGTAGTTTTCCTCATACCCTTTTGTAAATGCACCTCTTACTTTAGAAATTCTAACTATGTCGCCTATTTTAAATTTACATTTTGACTTCACGCTGTGGCTGGCACATGCCCCGTATAGATTATGAAACACTATCGATTCATTTTATTTGGTCACATCTATTGGTCTCATCTTAATACTCCTGTGATGGCTGGTGTTGTATCCTTTAACAATGTCTTGAAGAACATCTATGTAGCGTTTAGAGTTTGTTGCTGTTAAATACCGCCACATTCTACTTTTCAAGGTTCTATTAAACCGCTTAACAACGCATGCTTTTAATTCTGTGGAAGGTGCAAAATGTGTGATATTGTACTTTTTAACCATACTTTGAAAATGGTTGTTTAAAAACTCTTTTCCTTTATCTGTTTGTAATTTAACTGGGATACGACCCTCTTTCAGGATAGATTCAAAAGCTTTTACTACCTCTGCTCCCATCTTGTTTTTCAACACACATACCCATCCGTGTTTACTAAAAATGTCTATGCATGTCAACAAAAATTTTTTGTTGTCGTTTTCCTTGGAATATGCTGACATATCAACCAGATCTGCTTGAAACTGCTCGTCAATATTGAAGACAATTACCCTATTTCTTTTGTATTTTAGAGGTGCTGTTCTGTGAAGTGTATAAGTATCCTCATCAGCTAACCAGTCTGAAATATCTTTATCTGATAAGCGAACACCCGTTTCTTTGAAAACAGCATCTTTTAAACGTTTTTTACTGCCTAAAGAACCAGGGTTAGAAGGGGTGTAATAAGTTTGTTTCAGCAGTTCAAACATTTTTTTCATCTCACCAGACATATTGCCAGTTCAGTGTCAAAAAAAGAATAACGCATGTAGCTTGGTGATACATACTTTTTATTTTTAACAAATTGTAAAAAAGAATATGATGACATCATACATCGTCAAGGTAGTGAAGAAACTTTATACACATTACAATGTTTTTATCAAGGAGATAATCAACCAGCATTTCAATAACAACACAAACATCAGCTTTGTCATTTCTTGAAAGCATGGTCACACATACATCTGACACATATGTACACAAACACAATGTGTCGGCAATTCTTATTTCATTACCACATTCAATCATCAGATCAAGTATTTTGCCAATAGTTACACAGATCGACTCACCAGCATTAATAAACATATGCATTATGTCGGCCCACTCATTCGTTAGCGTTCTTACAACATTCATTTGTTTTTTGAGGTTTGAAAATCGTTTGGCATCAACACTACAATAACTTTTTTTCACAATGTCCAGATCAACTCTGTCACTTATGGTCATATACAATAAGTTGGTCATCTCACATCTTACACGTTGTTTCAGTAGACATTTAGCCAGTCCTGCATAACAACAAATGTTCCCCATACTGACTTTGCAAACGTTCAGCTTGAGAGGTTTCTTTGAGACTTTACACACGGGTGGCTTGAGAGGTTCCCTTCCAGACCGTGAATCCTTAGACCGCAGCGGCTTAGTGCTTGAGCAATGACGAGTTGAAGTCCTGGTTTAATCAGGTTACCTGTCAGTTCATCAAAGTACGCGTCAAAGAAAAAGGCATTAGGTTCAAACAAACAACTGTGTCTGATCTGACTGGGATGGTCAACTTCACAACCCCAGACAGAGGTCCTTCAGCTTTTTGTTGATGAGATGATCCAGGATGACAATGATGTTTGCTTTTATGATTTTGAATGCATCAGCACGTATGCAGCCGTCTGTCATCACGCCCTGCATAGGCCGCAGCTCCGGCTATCGCACCCGTATTTCCATACGGTGTTGTGAGGAAAGTTAAATTGTGGTATCCCAGATCCATACAAAATTGATCCAGCCAGCCATTGTCCAAAACTTGTGTGGGTGACTCCGGTGGTATCGCATTGTCATCAGGCATTGCGGGTACTGTTTCAGGCGTGTTGCTGTAGCAGCAGTCAGATGTAAATTCTTGAGACATGTTGAGAGCTTGATGTGAATGAGTCGATCTCCAGGCGTTTTTAGTGACTGTAATATGTGGGAGGAGTTAAGTCAAATTTGGAGAGATGGTGGTCACTCTTTTCAGGATGAAATAACTTCGCCTTAACAGAATTGTACCTGTCATACATATCAGCCCGTTTAAACATTTTGTTGATGCATGAAAAAATACTGTCTATCATGTACATGTCTTTCCACTGAAACAAGAACTTCATTTTATAGTACGTGTGGTGCTCCGTCTCCGGAATAGGCCACACATAATTCTCAAGCTTCGTGTTATCGTTGCAGCAAAAAAAATATACACAATCATCAGGCTGCTTTTTAGCGTGATCCCCAACCACACGATTCCTCGTTTTCGGTGTCACGCCGTTCTATTCTGCAATGTACAGCGGACGATCACAGCATTCTTTTAAATCACTCCACACGTAGCCGTAAAACAGCCTCCAATCTTTAGCCGATAAAATCAGAGAAGGTGTCTGCGATGTAAAATTCATCCACAGTGTACAATGTCACCGTCCTTTTCAGTTTGTCAAACACATATCTCACGACACGTTGTTCAGACATGTTGAAATCGCATTTAACAATGGGTGCATATTCATGGAGAAACAATGTCAAACGAACTCCTTTTTTCTTCGGTGCCCAAGGTGGAGGCTCAGGCATTTCCACATGCCCTCTTGTAGGCGACATACACACCACTCTTTTTGGTTTTTTAGGTGTGTGTGGTGCGGCCATCGTGACAGGAAAAAAGTTGCAGAGTGTCTTCTGTACTTTAGTCACTATTTTCCAGAATACACTATATACACCACACAAATTCAGACGGTAAGGGTGGGGAGGGGTGGGTGTTGTTAAATAACAACCCCCTGCTTACACTTACAGACTGGAAGGAGCTGGAATGCCAGAAGAGCAGAATAAGTTGTAAAAATGACAAAACATACACATTGTCACAAATCTAACTATAAATCCTACCAAAATCGGCCTGACACAGAGTTCAACCTGGGACAAACCGTCATAAATCCTACCCTAAGACAGAGACCCTAAGCCTGTGACTGGGGTAAAACAGCCTGTCACTGGTCACCAGTCTTACATTCATGAAACACATTGGACAAACCATACAGTCCATCAACAACAACAGGGTCATAAATTATAGACATACATTCTAGACATAAAAGCAATAAATCTTTTTGACACACAGTATATGATATAACTACTAATATCTGATGATAGCATTTTATTTCTAATTCTGGCAATTCTTAAGTTATTATTAAGTTATATTTAAATAACTAAAATTGGAAAGCACATATTATCTGCACTTATTATTACTTATTAACATAATATTTACATTGATATAAAACATGTTGTTATAACCTAAATTGTCAAAAAGAAAAGTATTCAATTCGATTCAAGTTTATTTATATAGCGCTTTTTAGTAAAAAGTCAAAGGTCAATTTTGGCTAATTACTGCTCTTGCATGGTAACCGGTTGCTTTCAGGTCATAGTGAGGCTAAAGTTAGCATTTTTATTTTATTCATAACTCTGACAATACTTAAGCTAATTTTAAATAACTAACATCATTATAAAGTACATACTCATTATAAAGGTACATAACGAACGCTCATAGTTCTGCCACTCGCACTATTTAAGTTTTGAGTTAACTCTACTGCTCCAACCGCTCATAGTTCTGCCACTAACAGCATTCAAGTTTTGAGTTAACTCTGGTGCATCAACCGCTCATAGTTCTGGCACTCGCAGCATTCAAGTTTTGAGTTAGCTCTGGGGTAATCGCACCTCACATTTGAGCCATTCGGGATTTCGAGGGCACCTGGTGGGCTTCCCCCGCCCTCTCTGAGTCGGCCGACTTTGACACTGAAGAAAAGGTGACTAAAACCACTTTCTTACCCTGTTTCTATATCCCAGATGGCATGTCAGAGAAAACCAGGGTCTGGGCACGTACCTCCAGGCATGGCACGTCCTGACTCCTAAATCGAGTAATGGGGGCTGCCCGGTGGGCTCGGCCTGGCGCTTTGGGGTCCCGGATCAATGATCAAAGCAGTAATTTCATACCCTGTCATTTTTTCAAATCCTTTGCACTACTTTCTCTACCCACCATCCCCCAAGTGAGATTTTAAACTGTTCCAGAGAGTAAAAAAGGCCCACCATCCTCCATCCACTTTGACTTCCTCTACTTATTTAATCAGTGCTATAGCTGGGCACCATGTACTGTAACACCAACTAAAGCAGTAAAGCTTAGTATACTGACATAGCAAAGTGGACAAACTATTTTAAGAACTATTCTAAGCCCTTTCAAAGATATAATGGTTTAAAACTGTTTAACAGACTGGTAAAGAAGACTAGTAGTTTAAAATAAAGGGTTTGCTAAATAATTGCGCAATCCTGCATTTTCAGATGGCTACTGCTCTTACATGAGAATTGATTGCCAACACATAATTTTACATATTACTTGTGCATTGTTTATTTATATCATATCTAATTTTTGGTCTTCAATTGAAAAGCTATATTTTTATAGTTTTATTTAATTTTAAGTTCATGGCTAGTTAATTTTAAGTTTATATTCTGTATAAATAAATGTATACAATACTTTAATTAAATTACACTTAAAGTAAACCAAATATATTTTAGTCAACTAAACCTAGAGTAGATTTAGTCGACTAAAATCTTATAAAATTTAGTCGACTAAAACAAATTATTCAGAGGAGTAAAATATGACTAAAACTAAAATGGAATTTTAGTCAAATCAAAATCAAAATAAACACAGAGTCATAATACATTTTAAAGTATTGTCTATAAATCACTGAATGGCCTAGTAAATACATTACAGATATGATCACTGAATACAAACCTAACGAATCATTAGGATCACTCAGATCATTAGGATCAATACTTAGAAAATCCAAGAGTTCACTCAAAGTAGGGTGAATCCAACTTCAGCTACTACAGAAATCATCAGATGAGCTCCAACATTATTCACATATTATATAATTTATATCACACATATCACTTACACACTGATGTAAAATAATACTGAATGCTGTAAACAAGAACATTTAAAACTTTATTTAGTTTTTTAAAAATAAAAAGTGTTGCAATTAAAAAAAAACTTGTATTTGTTAGTATGCTAAGCGTCAGTTTAGAATTTAAGAATGAATTGAAATATTGCTTATAGTTTTAAATGTTCAAGCAGATCAAGGTGCTTATGTTGACTGGCTGCTGGTTTCACTTGTACTGGCTTCTCTGAACTGCTGTGTCCAGCTCTGAGGATCCTGATCAAAAATCTGTTATAAAAAAAGTGTTAAAAACAATGTTAGTGACAAGAAAAGAGATTTTGTCCAGATAAATAATACAATAATATATGTAATTTTTATAAATCATGATGACATTGTAGGAGTAATTTTTGTCAATAACCTCCCAAAACTAAATAAGTTAAAAAGAACAAAAGCTTATTAAGGTCCCATGAAGTGCTTTAAATGTGCTATTTTGATCAATGTTTGACGCAATCTCAACTGACACATGAAGAGAGTGTGGGACGTAAATCAGATCCTCCTCTTTACAAAAAACAAACAAAAAAAAAAAAACAGCCAATAGTGTTTTGTTTTCTCACAGCTCTGCCAGTAAAAGTGGTTGAGCTCAAGCAGATCAAATGAAAAAAAAAGCATCTTAAAAAGGGCAGGACATGTCAGACACTGGAGAGCATTTGATTGGTCAAGAATTGATGAGAAACTGCAGTCTAAGCCGATGTAAAACAAATAATTGATTTATTTAAGCAGAAGTGACAAACTGCAAGCTCTGGATGTTTATATCAGGTTTCTTCTTTGATAATTAATTGCAAAGTTTAAACATACCAAGAGTGGAATTTATAATTTTCACAACTTTCACAAACTTTCCAAGCAAGTGGATGTAGGCACCAAAAACAGAAGTGTTGTCATGCAAAAGTACAAAATAAACAGAATAATAAAAAATACAACTTTTAATTAGGAAACTGTGTAATAAACTTTCTAAGTTTACAGTTTTTCTCAATTGCTAAAACACTAAAACCCATGGCTGAACTAAGTTCCTAGTTGCCTGACCTCATTTTGCTAATTGTGCAGTCTGTTGTCAATACCTTAAACCATTTCACATGGTAAAACACAATGTGCAGATCTTACTTAGACTTTTCAGCAAAACTCTAAACACATTCACATTCTCAAAGCACATTCTGCACTCTAATGCACGTCATCCATGCTGGTAAACACAAGTAGCAACAATCAAATACAAATAGAGAAAAGATGTAATTGATTAAACACAACCACTAAAATTGATGTCACGTTTTTCAAATGATGTGACAACTGATATAAGCAAACAGATTGTTGAAGGTGGGAAGGAGAGTGTCAAAGCATGGTTAGAAGAAACAATGTGAGAGGATGAGTGCAATGGGCAGTTTATGAACTTGTACCTCCTTCCATACTTGCCTTTCCTGAATCCGATTGAGTAGTTTTACCAGAGTAGATGTGCTGCAACTCATTGATTTAGCATGTGATGATATAGGCGAGGAATCATGTCAGGGCTGTATACGGCACACAAGAGGCTTCTTGCCCCGTTGCTTTAGGATGGACAATATTGCATTGCATGTGATGTTGACGAAGTGGCCCAAAGACAAGAAGCAAATTGATCACGTTTACACCTTTGATTTTTGTCCCTTTTAGTATTGTTGGCTGCATGCTGTACAATGAACAAATTGTATAGCCCTGAACATTGAGATTTAAAATGTACTTCTCCCTGAGAACTATATGTTTTGAACAATGTGTTTTCTGTTTTGTGTTGTTTACTGACTGCTTGATAGTGAATGTCATTTTGATCACTTTGTTTATTATTTGAAAGCAGTGCTTGATTTTGAACATAGGTAAAACTGTTTTGAAGCAAAAGTTTCATTGTGCAAGAAGTCAGAGGTTTTGTTAATAGTGCTTGAAGATAAGGTTTTGTGTTTAATGGTGTAAGAAAATGGAGCAAGGGTTTAGAAATTGTGTTTTCACAATCGAGAAAAACTGTAAGCTCAGCCCTCTTCTGACACAACAGAAAATCAGTAATTGTGTATTAAATGTAAAATTCAGTAAGCTTCAAAACTGAAATCTCTTTTAAATAAAATGCTAGCACTGTGCCCATCAATAACAGCAGACAACAGCTTAATATTATGCGTGAAGAAAAGGCACTCACTCAAAGATTGACAATGTCTTATCTTGAGAGCTCATATCTTATATTTCCATTGTTTGATGGATGTGTGTGACTATTATACACTCGCATCTTTTGCAACACTGCGTTTTTTAGATGCTGTGTGAAAATAAAATAATTTCAACTTTTACCCACAGCAGCGGTTATTTGTCATATTGTTAGTCAGATCCAGAGCGGTGGCCAATGAGAAGAACTCAGAAGCAGGACTAATGTTGCGCACTTATGTTTACAGGGTAGCAAGTTAGCATGACAACGGCAGTATGGCAGAAGCACTCCTGAGCGCTGCCGCCATACCTGTCAACACTCCCGTTTTTCCCAGGAGTTTTCCGTAATTCACACCCATCTCCCGCCATCCTCCTGTTCTGTTATTTCTCCTAGAAAACTCCCGTAATCCAAAAAAACTACTAAGTCTTATTATTGTAGGCTTATTACTATTTTTTAATTAATTGTGTTGGAAGCCAGAATTGTCTTATTAAAGCTGAAATGTGTAAATGAGTAAGTAAATATTAAATAGTAAATAGTTAATTTTGCCAACCGACAACCGCTGCTCGTTAACTGAATATTAACCGTTAACTGGTCAGATTAATATTAAAATACTATTTCTTTAAAAAAAATAGACTTGTCTATTTTGTGTGATACATTAAATATTGCATTTTAAAATACTGATTTATTTTAACATGCGAACAGCAGCATACAGAACAAAACATAGCATCTTCTCGCACCTGTAGTATTTCCAACAGCATAAAGAAAAAGAATAAACTAAATAAAAAGAATAAAATAAATAGGCCTGCCTTAGATATTTTCACTTAAATGAAAAATTTAGATTACAAAGCGAAAACACTGACTGAATCCTTTTTAAGAACCGGCATAGGCTGTTTGTCCAATCATGTTTTTATTTCCGTCAAATAAAAATATCAGGCTACCTCAAATCGATCGCTCCACAGAAAATATGCATTAAATGAATGCTCCGCTGTTATTATTATTTCACAAAACTTAATTTTTTAAAATAAAAGTCATTAGATTAAAGATTGTCTTATGATTATGACTTATTTCCTCCGTCTCACTCGCGATTCATGTGTGCACGCGCTGTGTCTGTTGAAAGAAAATAACAATGAACCTCAAGGCTCATATGTTTAATTTTTGTATAACAATTTTGTTGTTTACATATGATATTTGCATACATGTTTTATAAGCTGTAAAATGAAAGCCTCAGTTTGGTGCGGAGTTATCATTATACAAAAATCAAGAAAATCTTTGGATTTGTTTGATTAGTAGATTATGTAGGCTATTTTAAAAACTGGTATTATATAAGAACTATTAATAACTGTAATTTTCCATATGGAATAAAGGTTGGTGGTTGAACACAAAATCATCAATAGCCTGTTTGTTAAGTTTATGACGCGGTTTATGATGCGTGTTACTGTCCCGAGAGTTACCAAATATTTGTTGCACATTTAGGGGCCGATAAGAGCATGACTTTCTGTTCCAAAAACGCGAGGTGCACTACAGCTCTGGATAACTTGAAACAGCAACCACAAGTCTCTCCCCCATCATTGAAAGTTCGCCACAGTCGCAGCACAAACCCTGCTGTCACCTCAACAGAAACCCTGCACTGCTTTCATTTGATTGAAGAAAAAAAAAAAAAAATGCCTGACGTAACACGCTTTTTCCTCTCAAGCACACAGCGCGCAACGGCCAAACGTGAGGCGCCCAGAGCGCATAAGCAGCGTGTAAAACACTCGTGGCCGTTAGTAAACCATTCAAAAAATGCCCCTCTCAACGCAAAAAGCACGTTCGCTGTGATCGGTCCCTTATGCAGCCGAACTTTAAAAAAATCATTTTGAGCACCCCTAATTAGACCTTATGCGCAGGCTCTAAAATATATATATATATATATATTTTTTCCCCCCTCACGGCCGTATGCCGGAAATCCGGCACGATGCCGGAATACTTTAAGCCCTGGGTGCTGAAACCCGGGAAGGAGAAGAAGCCTCACTGCCAGAATGACCACTCCGTCAAGGCTGCCATTTGCAAAAGCCATCCAGGCCCTCGCGGTTCTCCACCGACAACAACATGACGCGCTGGTAGAACTGAAGAAGGTACAAGATCAACCTTTCCAAGTCCTCATGGAGGCCCAGATGGAGGAGCGCGAGTGAATCCGGAGTCTGCTGACCCAGGAGGTCCAGCCCGCTCTGACATTTGCCGCCCACCCCCCGATTACCTTTTGCAAAATGGCATCCCAGGACAACCCGGAAGCGTTCATGTGTCTCTTTGAGAAGATGGCAGAGGAGTATGGCTGGTCGTGGGCCGAGTGGTCAGTAAGAGTTATCCCGCTGTTGTCGGGCGAATCTCCTGGAGTATGATGACCTGAAGTGAGCCATTCTTCACAGGGTTGGCCGCAACTCGGAGGAGCAACAGCAGCAGCCGGCCCTTTGTGTTCACCCAGCAGCTCCATGATGCCTGCTACAGGATGGCCTGATAGTCCTGATCCAGATCATGGATGCCGTAGTGCTGGAGCAGTTAATTGCCCGCCTCCCCTCCCGAACATTGGAGTGGGTCCAGTGCCACCCTCCGAGGATCTGGAAACGGCCATCCAGCTGGCGGAGGATCCAGGGTCAGCGATAGGTCTCTCTCTTCTCCCCCTCTCTCTCTGTCTCTCTCTCTCCCTCCACCGTCCTGTTCCCAGGCCCAGAGTGCGCAGACCGCCCACACCAGCACCCAGACAATAGTGGACTGAGGCAGATCCACAGCAGGTTCCGGTGAAGGCGGGCGCCTATCAGGATGAAGGGGTGGAGTTTCGACCCCTGGCAGACAGCACCATGTCTCTCTCCGGTTCAATCGGTTGGTCTCGCTGGCCCCAGGGGTGTAGTGGGAAGGTCTGGGCCGATGCATTGACGCTGCAGGGGCGAGGACGATGCACTAAAAAGAGACTCCATTAAAGGAAGTGAGTTTGTTGATCCATGTCCCTGCTGCGCCAACCGTCACCCCCGGTTACGACGGGCTATACTGCATACCTGTGAGTATAAAAGGGGGTACATACCAAGCCTTGGTGGATTCGGGGTGTTACCAGACCTCCATCCACCAAGGCCTGCTTCAAGACCCGGCATTGGATACGAGCCGCACAGTAAGGGTGAGGGTGTGTGCACGATGATGTCATTTACTACCTGCTAGCGGCTGTAGATATCCAATTCAGGGGTAAAAAGTGCAAAGACCTGCTAATTCTGGGAACCAATTGGCCTGCATTTAATAGATTATTAGGGGTCTTATGTGCGGGTGTTTCTGGGAAGAAAAAAAAAATTGCCGGAGAGGGAGCGGGTCACTCAGCTGGGGGAATTCCAATAGGTGAAGTCACACGCTGACTCAGGGGGAGGGCTGGGAATTTCCCGGTGTAAAGACTTTCCCCAAGAGCAGTCGCATGACAACATGCTGAGACATGCATTCGAAAGAGTGCAGGTCATAGATGGGCAAAACTTCCAGCCTGATCGACCCCTCTGCTATCCATATTTTGCAATCATTAATGACAGGGTTTATCGAGTGACCCAAGACCCTCAGACAAAAGAAGATACAACCCAATTATTAGTACCCAAGAGCCGTCGGGAAATGCTTTTTCCAGGTGGCTCATTCTAATCCTATGGCTGGACATTTAGGTCAAGCGGCCACACTAAATTGTCTCATGGCCCGATTCTTTTGGCCAGGCATTCACGGGGATGTCAGCAGATGGTGTGCTGTGTGCAGTGAATGTCAGTTGGTGAATTCAACGGCCACCCCAAAAGCACCATTTTACCCACTACCAATTATGCAGATCCCCTTTGAGAAAATTGGTATGGATCTTATCGGGCCATTAGTGCGATCCGCTCACGGGCACCAGTTTGCATTAGTCCTAGTGGATTATGCAACCCGGTACTCGGAAGCAGTGGCGCTCCGTAACATTTCGGCAAAGAGTGTTGCGGAAGCTCTGTTTCGTGTAATCACCCGAGTGGGGATCCCCAAGGAGATCCTCACTGACCAAGGCACCGCGTTCATGTCACGCACATTGCGCAAACTTTACGGATTGTTGGGCATTAAATCGATTCGCACCAGCGTCTATCACCCACAAACAGATGGGTTGGTGGAACGATTTAATCGCATGCTTAAATCCATGATCCGTAAATTTGTTCATGAGGACGTGAAAAATTGGGATAAGTGGTTGTTATTCGCTGTGCGGGAGGTTTCCCAAGCCTCCACGGGGTTTTCCCCCTTTGAGCTTCTCTTCGGCAGAAAGCCCCTAGGGATGTTGGATGTCGTTAGAAAGGCTTGGGAAGATGAGCCTTCACAAAGTAAAAATGAAATTCAATATACTCTGGACCTTAGAGCAAAACTCCACACACTGGGGCGGCTCTCTATGGAGCATTTACTTAAGGCCCAGAATGACCAAATTACGTGAAATTTCACAGGGAGATAAAGTCCTTGTACTGCTACCCACTTCCAGCTCTAAATTACTCGCCAAGTGGCAAGGGCCATTTGTGGTCACACGACGAGTCAACAATCTCTATTATGAGGTGGTACCATCTCTCAGCGAGCCAGCTCATCGATGTCCGGCTCCTTCAACGTGAGTATTCTAACGTGTTCTCGGCTCCCTGGCCTGAGGCAGGTGGTGGGGGTGTGTGGAAAGATACGCATGATCAAATGCCCAATTAGGGAGGAGAGCATGCTTGTAGCCTGGTGGCTAGTCAGCGGGTCAATCAGAAACAATGAATAACACCTGTTTGTTCTAGTGATTGGGCCGGAGAGACACCCTTCTTAAGGAGAGGAGAAGGGGCAGTTGGGAGAACTGAGAGCAAGCACACACACACACACACACAGCTACGCGTGTTGTGTCATTATAAAAATAAAACTCATACTTACCTTATATCGCCTGCCCTGTCTTCTTCTTCCCACAACAATAACGAACTTTGCTACAGTGATCTGTTTATGCAGAGGTCGGTACTAATTCTTGGCTGTGTTTTCTAACATTATAGCTTAAAATACTATGAAACTAAACTAATTGCCAAAAGTATTGAAATAAAGCTTGCTGAATAGCACTAACTTAAAAAAATAATACATTGAATTAACAACTGCTTGCATTTTAGTGACTTGAATTGCCGGGGTTTGCAATTTTAGGTCCTGAAATTTAACACAGTGGTTTATTTAAGCAGTTAATATTTCAATTCAAAACACAATTTCTTACTTAAATTTAATACTTCATATTCAACCTCCAGATTTCACTTCCAAAATATTCAGTTCTGTTTAAAAATATGAAGTATAATATTTAAAAGGCAATTTTCAGTTCATTTTATTTCAGTTCAAAAATTTGCTTTCATAAATTCAGTGGTTCAAATTTGGCTGTTAAAATTCGACATTACATCCGGGAACGGCAGGAAAAGCAATAGATTTCAGATAGCAGGTTCAATAGATTGCAGATTGCTTTTTCACCAGCAGGTGAAGATGGACCAATTTAAGATTTTTAAACCAGTAAATATGTGTAATATTTATTCGTTTAACCAGTAAAAAAGTAAAAACCAGTAAAAAAGCTAATAACGGCACAAAAATAGCATTTAATATTAATATCAATGTCTAATTATAAGTAGGCTAATAAAAAGGATTATGAGAAGGCCTAAAATGAGTAAATTATGTTTTGGACATTTATTTTTGCCCTAATGTAATGAAAGCCAGCCGGTGATTGAGTAAACTTCATTCCTCAGACCTTAAGAGGTGATCCAGCGATCTTTCATCTCGTTGTAGAGCATCTCCTATTCCGGTATTGCAGGTTTGCCACTGCTTGGACCGGTGGGGTTACATGCACGTAAACTGTCTTTTGACAAACATGATGTTGCACATTATCTCGATCTCTATTAACCCTATATGCTATAGAGGTAACATTTATTATTATTAACTGCTATAAAGAATATAAACTACATTAAAAAAGAGAAACAGGAATATAATATAATAATAAAAAAATAAATAAACAGATTGCCAGGGGTAACACATTGCCAATGTTGGTCACATTGCCATTAATGAATGTCATTAGAATGTCAATATAGACATAGTGTTCAGATTCAGACGTAGAGTAACCAGGTGCGTGATGCAGACGCTGCCGATGTGAAAGACAAATGCCTGTGCGCTGCTTCTGCTCCCCCTTTGTGCTGCGCTTTTGTATATTTAGATAAATATCAATACTTTTCGGCAGAGTATCGATAATGTATCGTGGTTGGAAATATTACGATAAATCAGCTTATGGATATTTTGTCCAACCCCTAATAAATAATGTAGTATACTTTATTTCAAACTACAATAAGCAGGTGTATTGTAACTTAATATTCTCTTCAGTTGTAGAAAACTACTGTATTGGGTAATTTATTTATGTAATTGTGGACCACGGCAGCTATAGAATTACCACAGCAGGATAATTCAAGTACTTTAATATTGTATGGTTGAAAAATAATATTTGCTATAAATTATTATAGTATTTTTTTCATATGGGTTTTTGTGTTATAATGATAAATACCTGTTTGTTTGAGATGCACTACTGATACAAATGAATACAGTACTATATTTATAATAAACGATGTGTTTATGTGTCAATGCTGTTAAAGTATAGTATAGACCAAACATTTGTACTGTTTGGCTATTGTCATTCATTTTCCCCACTGATGAACATCAGAGGTGTGTTTAGGGCAAGTTCTAGAGCAGATCTGTGAGGCTACTGGTCAAAAAGTGGGAATATGACTAATCAATGTCAAAAGACTTCCTGTTCCTCCCCTTTTACCTTTTTAGAGTCTTGCAGTTTATCACAGTATATTGTATTGTGAGACCATTGCCCTAATAAATAGCACTGAAAACAACAAGAGTAACAACACTGGTGTCATTTAACTATATGCATTACAAGCTTTTTAACTTTAGTTTGGCTTTGTTCTTGATTTAAAAACAAATTATAAAACAACTGTCAATCACTGTCAATTAGCTTGTTGTCACATTACCCAAGTCATTTTTTTGGGCCAGATGCAACAGATGCTAGACAACAACACAGTCAACATTTGTCAGCTAGTAACAGACTTAACAACATTTTTAAAAAGGAACAAACCTCTCCAACGAACTCCAGCAGTTTGAGTTTAGACACCTCCTTCTCTGCCCGCAGACCCCAGCGGAATTCATATTCCACTGGTTCTGTGTGAGGAATCTTTCCATACTCCAAATATCTAAATGTGAAGATGAAATATTTGCTAGTTTAAATTCTTGAAACAAAATCTTTACAAACACATTTGCTTGTTCAAGGGTTATATATTTTTTTCTAGTTTAGGTTTTAGAAGTAAAAAGAAACATGTCAGGAGTTATCTGATGAAGACCATGAATCTTTCTCTAACTTCATTCTGCGAAACTCCTATATTGTCTATGGTGTGATATAAACCACCTGTCCATGGTCTAAAGAACAGAAGCTCTGAACACACCAACTCAAAAAGTAAAAAATCTATTTTTTGCTAATAGACACATCCCCTTACTTCTGCCGTACAAACTCTTCAGTGACCACCTTCTTTACATCTCCAAACTCGTCATGCTTTTCCCTGTGAAGAGGCACAAGAATCAAAACTTAATGATAAAAAAACTTAACAATAAAATCTTTTTTTCCCAAAAGGAAACAAACCCTAGATCCACCCGCAGCTTCTTGAGTGTATTCCACACCAGATCTACAACATTCATGGAAACCACATCAACAGAAGCTTAACAGTAGCTAACAATCTGATTGTGTGAATGATGCATCGCTTACTTTCTTTGATGGTACCACCCTTCATAAAAATGACACCAAGTATGACAAAAAGCAGACCCATCTTTGGGTTTCCAGGATGCCTGTGAGAACAAAAGTCAAAGGTGCTTTATGTAAGTTTTTGACTCTTGTAAAACATAAAAATGTTTGCAGATATTTAAGAAACATGTTAAGTGCACACTTGTTTATTTGAAAAACAATGCTAAAGTCTTGAAAATGTGCATGCCTTGTCAGAATGTCTGTCCTTGTTTTGGTCTCTATAACCTGCCCACTGCTAGTTTACCCAATTATATTTCAGCATGCCTATTTCATTTCAGTCTTGAATGTATACCAAAGTAACCTAATAGGGTATATGCAGAAGGACTTAGATTTTTCAGTAACCTGGTTAAAATGCTTCACTGCCTGATGGATATATGATATAAAGTGGGTCTACGAATGTACACCAAGCACTGCATTAAATTAAAATTTTCCGAGCCATGTCTTTAAAATATAAACATTTGTTTTACTCCAGCATTTTAATGAGGTTTCTGTGCATGCTATGCATGCTTCTACTGAATGAACTAACAACTAAATGAATGCTTATGTCTATTTTACTGATTACAGTGCATCCGGAACGTGTTCATAGAGCATCACTTTTTCCACATTTTTTTAATGTTACAGCCTTATTCGAAAATGGATTAAATACATTTATTTCCTCAAAATTCTACACACAATACTTCATAATGACAATGTGAAAAAAGATTTTAAAAAATGTAAAAAAAAAAATAAAAAACCTAAAAATAAAAATAAAATCACATGTAAAGCATTCACAGCCTTTGCCTTTTGCGTTTGAATGGAGTCGTTGAAGGTGGGACTGGATGAAAAAGTGTTTAGAATTTGACCTAGTTCAACCACTGGGTGTAAGTCTATCATACTACACCTTCAACTTCTATAGTGCTTTATACAATACAAGCTGTGTAAAGCAGCTTTACCTGGCAGAATAATAGAAGCAATTATTAGAATTATGATATGAATAAGTTCATTAATTCTAAACAAGTTCACAGTCTTGTGAAAGATCAACAATTAACCATTCAACTATCAATTATTTTAGAGCATTTCTATGTAATTTCTTTTACAATGGCAGGATTTGAAAACACTACAATAGATTACATTACTAAATACAATTTGTGTTACTTACATGCTCACTGTTTGTCCACGAATAGGCTCCAGTTTATTGATCAGAATATAAATGTGTTGTTTGAGATCAATCTCCACCAGTTTTAATCCAAATACCTGCATCAAATGGGAAAGTTCGCATCTTCTCAAATTCACACACATAAAAGCCTATTTAGTTATTCTATGTTCCACCCGTTGTACCTGCTCAAATGTACGGCAAACTCTATTCATGACTTCCACATAGATGTGTTTGTAGTCCTTTATCACATGTTTTCCAATGTCTGCAGGGATCAGTAAACAATGCATTTAATACAAAACAACATAATCTACCATTAACAATTCTCTTCATAAAAGCAATAGGGATCTAATGAAGAGTTATGAATCAACAACAAAATACAAACCTGCTCTTCGGATGGGGATTTTTTTTTGGTCTTTAATCAAGATGAACTGAACCACCTCTGCCACCTTAGAATTAAATCAGAGAAATGAAAACTATAAGTTATCAACATTTCTGCAACATTAATTTTGTGGACTAAACAAAAAATTATATTATAAAGTTATAAAATATTATAAAAATTATAAATAACTGAGCTGTGGGCTTTGTATTTTAAGACACAAATCTAAGCTGTCAAAAATTGAATTTGCTGAATTTATTAAGAATAAAATGATTATCATACTAATGTAGTTTATAAAGCAACAAACTTGGTATTTACCTAATACCAAGGGTGTAACAATACACTCAAGTCAAGATTCGATATGTATCTCAATGCTGTACTCACAATACGATATCTCAATATCGTATGCTAAAAGTTTAACATTAGTATGAATATTGTTGTTTCTCAAACATTTGGTAAAAAGCAACAATATTATAATATGTAGACCTACTAAAATGCTAAATTTTGTATAAACTTGAGCTGGTGGACTTGAACAGACTTTAAATTAGTCCTGGTACTCAATGCACAGGACAGTGATGACATCAGAATACAATTATTTAAAATTTTGAAGCTTGCACAAGTTAACATGAGTCCACAACTATAAAAAACATGGTTTGACTGATGATTAAGATACCATAGATACCATCCTTCCCTGATCATCAATCATCAAATGACGTGCCCCTTTTCTTTATGAGTTCCAATCCAGTGTACAAGTTTTTCAATTTTTTGTTTAAAACAAATTAAGACAGAAAGACTGCGATTTATAAAGTAGGCTATTTAGTCATTCAGTGTAATTCTGAGAATATATCAGCCTAGGAGTTTGTAGACAAAGGTTAACACCAGACCATGGGAAAAAGTTAACACGGTGAGCACAAGTGAACACGAATCCACAACCAGAAAAAAAATGTATGAATTGACTGATTAAGATATCAAAACCATCTGGGTTACGAGTAGCTATAATTAGCACAGTTCAGGTTGTTTGACACTCGTGCTGTATCTTTAGACTTTATGAGTTTGAATTCCATAGATGAGATTTAAATTATAAATATTATTTTTATATTCATTTTAGTTAAATGCTGTTCTGCCACTACAAATATTGAAATAAACAATGTTTACAATGACACCAACACCAAGTAATTAGATTTAATTGTTATGGACATGCTTTGTAGCTATGAAAAATTGACAAATCTGCAATCATAAAAAGTTATATCTGGAAAGGGTCACCAGTTAACACGGTTCAGGGCTACAGTGTGACCATTTCAGAGACTAAAACTGTGTGCGACCAGGAAAATAATTACCCGATCGAAGCTTAAAAAACTACAACCCCCAAAAAGTAGCCTACTTTACCCATCAACAGTGAGGTTTGCGATTTTACTTTAGGTGCAAGAAACTAATAACTGTCAAATGACCTTCTGCCTAAATACACAATTCACTTTTCTGACGACGCATGAACAGAGTTGTTTAATCTCAAGTGTTGTCTGTCACTCAAGCAATCAGTTACTCTGATTCCGCACAGGTGCGCATGATGAAATCCAGACAGAGAACATTTGGAATGGTCGTGCTCCTCATCTAAGCAGGTGAACAAAGCTGCCTCCACTCAGCAGAAGTGAAAGCTCACTGATCAACACGACATGCTTATTAATGATTAATGCAATTTTTAAAAATGATTTATTATTAATAATTTATTATAATTATAGTTCTTAGAAAGAAAAGGCCGTGGCAAACCCTGGGGCACTTCACCTCACCACAAATGTTAGGCCTATTCGTTACTCTTGTTTATTATGTAGATAACTAATCAACAACAAATTACATCAAAATTAAAATACAAATTGTACCAAACGAATTTTGTTCCAAAAATATTTAAATAAATTAATTGTATGTTTTTGTTCATGCCCATCCGCTACACAACTGTGCAGTGTTTATTTCTCTCCATGGAAAAAGGATTTAATTAATGCCCCACTGTAATTGTTGCTACACAAACCTCTGTGATATACATTAGCTAAATTTTTTTATAAACTTATTTATACAAAATTATTATATGCTATAGTAGCCTATAGCCTACTTTAAATAAGTTAACATATATGCGATTTGTTGTCTCTCATCACTGTGGCCGCAGCATGTGTTTACTTCTGTAAAAAAAAAAAAACTACATTTGATCAGACTTTTAGCAAAGTCTATACTGATATTTCTGTACCAGTTTGACACTATACACTAAACTGAGGATAGTTTAACTAATTCAAAGCACTCCCTCACCTGAAGTCACCGCAAGTGAGACAGAGAAAATGAAAGTACAGCACTGAGGTAACATCAAGTTCTCAAGTCATAATCTTTAAAATAATGACTTGTATCAAAAATGTTGACAGAGGTTTGTAATATAGGAATTACAGTTGCATTTAAAATGCTTATTTTTCATGGAGTGATTGATTTGAGTTAGTAGGCCTGCTATATTTATTTGACAGAAGAAAAAATAAACTTAGTATGATAAAAAAAAAACTATGCCGGTTATTAAAAAGGATTCAGTCAGTGTTTTCGTTTTGTAATCTAAATTTGTAATTTAAGTTAAAAAAAAATTAAGGCGGGCCTTTTATTTTTATTTTTTTAGTTGATTCTGTTTTTCTATACAATCCTGAAAGTATCACAAGCAAAAATTAAATAATAAACTAAAAATGGGTGGTGATGACGGTAATAACCGCATCACCACGGTTGTCACACCCCTAACCCGTGTTGTGCAGAAATGATAGAGCAGGTGTCAGGGTGGTTAAATGATGACAGAACTTTTATTCATGAATGGCCCTTTAAATATTTTTTGATCACTACACTTTGACGCCTGTACATTGTGTATTTCTGCATATAAAAATTTGTGCATGATTTAGTTTTTTTAGGACAACCTGTTTATAACTGTTTTTTATGAAAATTTACTTTATATACTTACTATAAATACTTTAAAATACTGAAATATTGAATGTTTATTTAAAGCTATGTTTCTAACTTGTATTTTCTCATGCTTTCCATGCTTATGTTATGTGGCACAATAATACTGCGTCATTTAAGGAGAAAAAAAAAAAACTTTTTCTGTGCTCCTAAATTTTTTACTGTGTTCCTACATGTTTTTTGATAACTTTTTTAATAAAATAAAAACAGAAAGTTACCATAGAGCCCTGCAGTCACCAGTTAAACTGTAACCCCCTGATCGAACCCTTTCCTCTTTACTTTTGCAGCACTGAAATTAAATTACCAGACTACCTTGTGGTCTATCTGGTCAGACGTGAAGTTCTCTCGAGCTCTTTGGGCCTGTGATGATGTTATTTGGCTGAAGGTTGCATCCTCATCTTCCTCCAGCAACAACTGCGATCGCTGCACAGACAGACAGACAGACAGACAGACAGAGAGAGAGAGAGAGAGAGAGAGAGAGAGAGAGAGAGAAAGAGAGAGAGAGAGAGAGAGAGAGAGAGATCATGTGAATGAATGTGTACAGTTGTGTGTTGTATTATATTTTGTTTTAATTATATCTTTTCTCTTTAACTATTTTTTAATCCTCATATTATTTTTTCTTTCTTAATTATACATGTATTTCTCAAAATTTTAATTGTGTTTTTTTTGTATGTATACAGTATGCATTATATAATCACTTATACGATTTTATTCATCGTTTATGTAATCGGTGTAATGCTTTGGCAATTCTTGACAAGTCTTTTTTAAAATTTAAGTTAAACATACTGTATAATATATTATTGTTGTTTTATCTTAAAATGGGTTGAAATCAATCTGTTGTAGTTTTTTTTTTCTTCACTACTACTGTTTTTTTTAATGCTCTGTTTAATGTAAATATAACAAATGCTTTGGCAATACCTATGTAACATCTGACATGCCAATTAAGCAAGTTTGAATTTGAGAGAACAATTAATCACAATTAAAGTTTTAAAGTCACTTAATTATATACTACTATTATTCAAGAACAAGAATATCATGTCGTTAGTAAATGGGATTTCTTACTCTCTGAGTTTTGTTCTGAGAAGCTGAACCCGCTTTCTTCCTCTGAGACATGGCTATCGGACCCTGAGTATTAACAAACACAAACGATTTCATCAAGACGTTTTATCAGAGTAAACAATGTAAAAATCAACAATAACAATGCCGGATTTTATTAAAACTACCTGTCACTGATGTTTAAAACTCTATTTACGACTCGAGCTCTACACATCAAAGCGCAATTTCCCGGTTGTTTTCTTCTGCTGGTGAACAACGTGTAGATAACGGTTGAACATCCCCACACCGCCATCTGATGGACAATGATGCTAAGAACCACATATATGTAATCATCTCTGCTAATAGACATAAACTTCCTGTTATCATATACGCTTTATCTGTTTAGATTGATCGTATTAAAAAATGATTTATGTTGAAGGTAGTGGTCAATGCTTGTATGGATGGAAATTATGCAGGTGTTTGGGGTTAGCGGACAAGTGAGAACTACAAGTAGTTAAAATGCTGCTGCTAAGTTTTTAACCAAGCCATCCATGCATTTCATTACATCACTATCAAATTTGGAATTAATAAAAAAATTCATCTGATGGTGTTTAGAGCACTGTATGGCTAAGCCCCCTAATGTATAAGATGTTGCAACCTTATACAGTAACTCCGGTAGGAATCTGAGATCCTTAAATCAATTCTTGTTCATTGCTCCAAATTTTAGATTACAAAATACAATATGAGACTGTGCCTTTGAGGTAGTTGCTCCAAGTTGTGGAATGTGAGGACTGCAGACTCTGTGAACATTTTTAAAAAGCAGCTGCACTCACTTGTTCAAACTTGCGTTATGTCTAAATTGTTTGCAATTTATTTATTATTGTCATTTTTCTTTGAACTGCTTTTTTTACTCCACATTTTACAATTTGCTTTGTAAATCGTATTCTTGAAACGTGCCATAGACATACATATGACTTATTTACAATGTGTGATTTTGCATTGGAAATGCAGATATTAAGTGCACTGCACAATTACACTCCTTGTCAGGTTAAAACTTCATTTAAAACTGATAGAATAGATTTGTCTCTAATTGTTTTCCTATTACAAATTAGATGTAAAAGTGACAATGTCACTTGCAATTTGTGATTGTGTTCATACTAATCAACAGAAGATTAAACATTAATTAAAAAAAAAAAAGAAATGAATAAGGAGACATGGCTTTAAACAGCACTGTCATGCAATTCATGCCAAAGCCTTTAGAGGACGCAATTGCAGAGGGCTGAATGAGTTTCTGTAAGTTCAGGCGAATAGTGGTAAAAGTCCATTCAGGACAGATGGTCAAAGAGCAGACAGCTCTGAGGTAGTGGGGCTTTAGTTCGAATTATAAACATAATAATGGATACTGTGGAGTCAGACAGAAGGGTTTCTCCTCTGAAGAATTTTGTGGCCGGAGGGTTTGGTGGCATCTGTCTCTTACTTGCTGGACATCCGCTGGACACTATCAAGGTAACACTTGCAAGTGGAGAAGGATGGTTGTTGTCAGTTAAATATGTAGTAATTTATGAACAAGAGTGTAATTATTAAAATACTATTTTTATCTGCTTTGGCTGAAATTGAAGGAGTGTTTTTTTTTAGGTTGTGTTGCTTTGCATTTAAATAGACAAGCATAATAATACATCAACTTGTTTATACTACAGTAGAATACACAGAATAGATCACAATTATAATGTAGCATTAACTCAGTTTTTATGACAGATTTCCTTCAGGTTGCCAACTATTTACCCTATACAGGCAAGTATTACTTAATGCATAAATTAATTTTACTTTATTCTTTTTTTCTAGGTTTCTGTGTCAATGGTCTTTTATTCCTTAGGTATTGTGCCTCGGCATGTTTGAAGTGGTTAATGTTTTGAGGAAAGATGAAGTAATATGGTCATTTAGAAATTTCAACTAGGAACTTTTGTGACTAGTGATATGTTATCCAAAAGACACAGAGGGAGCAAACAACACAGATAACAACCATTTCTACTGACATAGTCTATCAGTACTTACTAGTCCATGCTTTATCTCACATTGTTTATGACACACCCTAAGATCAATGTATTGTTGTTGTTGCAATTATCTATGTTTCTACAGGTCCGTTTACAAACACAGGACTGTGCTGTCTACAGAGGAACATATGACTGCTTTCGAAAGACTGTGTCCAAAGAGGTAACTGCTTTCTGCAAGAAAATGTTTTTGAAATAAAATATCTCTACTACAAGACACATATAAGATATTACTGAAATGGGTGTCATGGAAAATCAAACCTGTCTCTGTGACAGTGACACTGAATTTCAGTTCAGTGTTGAAAGTTGTATGAAGTGGCCCTACAAAAGACAACAGTGTTGCTGTTACTCAGTACAAGTCAGTTTAGTGTTGGTTTAATAACACAGAGGATGTTGGTCAATCTTTAAAACATAAAATTCGATGCAAAACTTTGTGTTGTACAAAAGTAACAAAATAGGTCTTTCAATATAATTAATAAATTTATTCCAGGCATAACAGCTCTGAGGATAGACCTGAAGCAAAATATTATATGTGCATTTCAGTTATTTAAAAAACTAATATATTTTAATAACCTGCTACTTGCACATTAACATGCAACTTTTTAATTGCTTAAAATGTTTTAGTAGAACTAATAATTTTATTATAGGGATAGTTCAGCCAAAAGTCTCACTATTTACTATTGCTCCAAACCTTTGTGGGTATCCGTTTTTTGTTGAACACAAACACAAAAACATATTATTAAGAAAGATGAAAACCTGTAACAACTGACTTCCATAGTAGCAAAAACAAATACTATTAAAGTCAATGGTAACTGGTTTCCAATTTTTTTTTCAAAATCTCTTCTATTGTGTTCAACAGAAGAAAGAAACAGATTTGAAACAAATAAATAGTAAATTTGTTTTAAATATTTGTTTTAAATTTGTAGTAAATGAGTAAATGATAACTGAATTTTCATTTTTGGGTGAACTATCTTCTTTAACATACATTTTCTCTGTCTTAGTTTAAGTTTTACTCCTGTTTTTATGTCTTCAGGGAATATTTGGCTTGTATAAAGGAATGGGTGCTCCACTAGCTGGTGTAACTCCAATGATGGCTTTAAATTTCTTTGGCTTTGGACTGGGAAAGGAACTTCTGCAACGTGACCCAACTGTACCAATCACGTTAGTACAGGGGAGAGTATATAAGAGAAATTGGATGATTGTTGATATTTGGATTTTACAGTAGTGTTAATCATCTTCATCATCAACTTTATTTACTGATTCAAAGTTTATTAAAAGACAAATACAAGTTGTAATAATACAAGACAGTTATATACAATTAAATAAATAAATAACACAGCATCAAATATTTACATCTTGGTACTGTAACATCGTGGAATTGTAATTCATTATTATATGCTACACTAAGTTGTGATACATAGGATCATTACATGCTCTAAAAAGTGTAGTCTTATCAAATCCTGAACACACACTGAATTTACACATCAGCATATTAGCTTGAGTGTACATCATACAACACTGTATAAATGTCCCTATCATCAGACAGGGTCATCAGTTATATCATTTCTTAAGTATCTGACTTTCTTGCATATTTTAAGGACAGTACCAGAAAGAGAAAATTCAGGAAATTTGTTTTAGGAAAAAGTTGGCGGATCATTTCACTGTGGCGACCACTTATTAATAAAGGGACTAAGCTGAAAGGAAAAGGAATGAATGTTTTAGGAAAATAAGTTTCCTGTCCTCCCTATACCTAATTATCTTAATATTACTCTTCTTTGCATTATATTTGATATCAAAATCTAAAATCTACTGAAAATGTTAAGTTTATGAAAATGTATATTATGTGACAGAATATAAAAGCCCGTAGTATTAATAAAGCTAGAGTATTGTAAGAGTTTGTCTTCATTTTGTGGCAGATTTAACATTTAAAACATTTTGTAAACAGATTTGTTCACACCGTTTTCATTAAGAAATGAAAAACAGACAACAATATAGATAATAATAACAAGATAATAATAATAACAATAATAACACTTTTACTAATTTTATGGTCTTAACTAACCTTCTGTCAGGTACACACAGATCTACTTGGCTGGGATGCTGGCAGGGGTATTCACCACTGTGATTGTGGCCCCAGGAGAGAGAATCAAGTGTTTACTTCAGGTAGGGCAATATGTTAATGTGTATACACAGTACAACTGAATCCACAGTATGAACAGCATTAGTATGGCAAAAAAAGACTCATTAATAAGTGTTTTGGACAATTATTAAATCATCTCTGTCTTGCTATGTCCACATTGTAATAGCTCACTTGACTTTCATTCACCATTAACAAGACCAACCCTGCTGGGTTGCAAATTTGGGTCAACCCTAGTGTTAAAGTGTAATTTAAAGATAATTTTAAATTTTAACACTTTTCCCTCCTAGTGATGGGTTGCGGCTGGAAGGGCATCCGCTGCGTAAAACATATGCAGGATAAATTGGCGGTTCATTCCGCTGTGGTGACCCCAGATTAATAAAGGGACTAAGCCGAAAAGAAAATTAATGAATGAATGAACACTTTTCCCAATCCCAATTTTCTTTGAAACAACCCAGCATGCCTTGTCAGACAGCACAAGAAGAGACATTTAATTATCTAATTTATGCACAAAAGTAAAAACAACAACAACAAAACACATGGAGATATGTGCCCAGGGCTACATTTTTGAGAACTGAGAAATGTGTACCCTGGGCTACGTATGCCTGCAGTTTTTGTTTTCACAAATCCACTAGAGGCCATCATGTACATTTTTGACATCTCATATACGATACTGTGACATGTTTTTTTCATTTCTTGTAAATCCACCAGAGGCCACTGTGTCCATTTCTGCAAATCTCAATGTCCTTCTCAAGCTCGTCCTTGAGAGAAGCTGGTTGGATTGTCATGCACAATATTGTTATCAACTGCCCACCAACCTAAAATTGTAAATATATTTTTTATTTATTGTTTGTGTTATATCTGTATTGTGTTACATATGTATTTTAGATCCCGCCCTTAGCTGGTCAAATGAAGTATACTGGACCATTGGATTGTGCTGTCAGACTCTATAAACAACAGGGTATTTGCAGTGTCTTCAAGGGAACTGTTCTTACTTTAATCAGAGGTGTGTGCACTGTACATTGTTAAATATCACTGATTGTTTCCATTCAAACTTTGGTTAAATATAGACAACCCCAATCACTGTGTTAAATTTTAAAATTACATTTTAGCCTAGCAGTTGGGCGAGTTTATAAGTACATCAGCCAACCTTTTTCCCTACTCTCTTTGTAATAATTGGGTTGAGATCTTAACTTGTAGAGCCCCTTACTTTATTATCAACACACAAGACACAGTTGTAATTAATTACATTTTATTAACAAAAAGTTAAACAAGAGCAACTAAAAACATAAATATGAAGTAAAAGAAAAGATCCAATTGTGAGTAAACATAAATGTTTATTCAAAAATAACCAGCTGGAAGCTGCAGACAAGGGATTCTCACTCGTGTGCCTTAGTTATCCTTCAGGTGGGCCGCAAGATTAAAAAGAACTTAAATATTATCCTGAAATAGTTTGATTTCATTAATAATATATTATATTAGGGGCGACGCGGTGGCGCAGTGGGTAGCACAATCGCCTCACAGCAAGAAGGTCGTTGGTTCTTGCCTCGGCTGGGTCAGTTGGCATTTCTGTGTGGAGTTTGCACGTTTTCCCCGTGTTGGTGTGGGTTTCCTCCGGGTGCTCCAGTTTTCCCCACAGTCCAAAGACATGTGGTATAGGTGAATTGGGTAAGCTAAATTGTCCGTAGAGTATGTGTGTGAATGAGTGTGTATGTATGTTTCCCAGTGATGGGTTGCAGCTGGAAGGGCATCCGCTGCGTAAAACACATGCTGGATAAGTTGGTGGTTCATTCCCCTGTGGCAACCCCTGATTAATAAAGGGACTAAGCCGAAAAGAAAATGAATGAATGAATATATTATATTAAAATGATAGAAAAATGGCCTTTCCCGTGTTCTATGATTGATTGCTTCAGACTAGGGGCAACAAAGCTTCATTGCACTATAAAGTACAAACTTAATGACCGCTCAAAACTCCCAACTGCTGCATGTCTGATGTCAGATAGATAGATAGATAGATAGATAGATAGATAGATAGATAGATAGACAGATAGACAGACAGACAGATACATAGATAGAACAGGATGATTTTAGATAGATTTTGTTTGTATTTTTTTTAGATTTTGTATCTATTTCCACAGACCTTCCACCTGCTGGTTAAACCGACACACCCGACAAAAAAATCTTTCTCACTCACACTAGTATTACATAGGCCACTGTCTAAGGAATCAAAGAATTTGAATATTTAAATAACCAACTATAAAATCAAAACACATTTGGGAAGATATTTATTTGCAAAGATTTAAACTGCCTCATTGTCTTCTCCTGCTTCACTGTGCCCTTCTGTTGCAGGTATACTACTGCCTAGTCTGCTTGTATTACTATCTAATTTAGTTACATCTGAAAAGAATTATGTTAGATATTTATGATGTAGGGGTAGCACGATGGCTCAGTGGTTAGCACTGTCGCCTCACAGCAAGGTCGCTGGCTAGGCCAGTTGGCATTTCTGTATGGAGTTTGCATGTTTTCCTCTGGGTGTATGCGCTGTAATTGAATTGAATGAACTAAATTGGCTGTGATGTATGGGTGTTTCCCAGTACTGGGTTGTGGCTGAAAGGGCATCCGCTGCATAAACATATATTTTAACAAACTCTTTGAATCTCTAAGTTATCTAGTTATCTATCTTTTTTTTATTGGCCAAGATTCTCATTACAAATACACTGCAGTTGCAGTGGTACAATGGGTGAATGTGGCTCAGTGAAGCACCTCTACAGTTGCAGAGGTGCAGTGGTGTAGTAGTGGTCGGTATTTGAGCTATGTGTGCTCCTGCAGGGTTGCTGTCAGTAGTGATATGTCGAAATGGCGTGTGTATGAGCTCAGCTAGGGTGTCACTGTTGCGGCAGTAATGCAATGTGTGAGTGTAGCTCAGTAAGGCATCTAAGGTATCGTGGCAAAATGGTGCTACAAGAGATTGGTTCAGCGGAGCTGCTGCAGGTGCAATGTTAGTTCATATGGAGGCTCCCGCAGAAGCATTTACTGCTGTATTAGTGCGGGGGAGTGTGACGATAGTAGTATTTTGGAATATGTAAGTGTATATGAGCTCTTTTAGAGCATCACTGCTGCAGCAATTAAAACTCGGGGCAACCTTTAAGTGGGTCCGAGCTGTGATGAACAAAAGTGAATGGAAGTATGGGATAGTTCGAGTTTGGAGGGAAAGTTAAAAGGAAGAAAAAAGGGAGACGGTAGTGAAAGAGCTCCTATATTAGTAGGAGGGAGAATAGGGGGAGAAGGCAGAGTTGGGCAGAGGTGATGTAGGGGGAAGATTAACGTTTCAAAGTATGATTTCTAAAATACGAGGGACGGTGTGGATGAGGGTCAGCTTCTGGATCCGGGTATCGTAATCTCTGAAATGAGAAACAAGAGAGAATCAGAAATATGATTTTTATAACAAGGTTAATGTACGGCAGATTTGATGAATTGTTTTAGCTGATATCCGTGTGAGGAGTCTTAAAAAGAGGCATGAGCAACTGTGAATGGAAGCGCTTTGTTAGTGCACGGTATGATAACTTGTTATCGCAAAGTGCAAGGATGGTAGAGGTGGGCGTTCGTTCCCCCGCAGGATGGTGGATGGTTGGAGAGCTGAGGATATGGGGCGTGGCTTGGCAAGTGGTCCTGGAAGTACCTCTTGAAGACTGAGTAGGTAAAATGATAGTGGATTGGAGTTTAAACGCCTTAGTGATATTGAAATTGCTTAAAATGCAATTGTGTCTATCGCCCGGTCAATGGATGAAACATTACTCCATTTGTCAGGAACATCCTCCTCCTAGTCAAGCAGTCAAGCGGGGAGTTTGTTTCTTTGCCGTTTTCACGTCCAACTGACTTGCCATTGTAAACTTGCTTATGACACTTGTGGCTTGTGACGCTCATGTGTATGGACATAAGTCACTATTGGCTTATGATAGGACTTCTATACTTATACAAATTAATCTTTTAGAAGGTTAATTTTTTTTATATATATATATATATATATAGATATAGTTAATATAAATAATAAAAATAAAGTATAAATTAACTGCCGTCGTCTAATCAATAATTTTTAAGAATGGTGACGCCATTTAATTTAAACCATGCTTAAACAGCATTGCCCTTGCAATCTTAACATGGTTAGAATCAAGAGCATATCTGGCCAAAGTCATTATACTAGTTGTTTGTAACTGGGTCATTTAAAACTTTCAAGAGAGAAGGCGGGACTATTGGGCCCAGGGAGCTCTTTGGATGGTGGCGCTTCTCCTTTCAGCTATTGGTTGAATGAACTGTCAATCAAAAGACCGGCGGCCATTTTGTGGCATTTGTTTACATCCAAGAAACGCTACTGTATTGTACGCGCTTCAATGACTAGTCTGGGTGACTGCAGTGCTTTCCGTGGCGGTTTGTTGATATATAAATGGGTTTTGGACTGATGTTTTACGCAATTGGATTGCCTGGACCCCGTGTAGTCAAATTACTCCATGCTGTTGGAAGGTTATGGATCGGTGGACAGGCGGGGGGCTTGTGAGGTGAGTTTATTTGGTTATTATCTTGTGGTAGATGCCAGTATTGATCGATGACGCTTGTGTCATTCTGGTCACGCAAGTCTCGGCTTTCGGAAGGTGTATAAAAATGTTTAGTCTTTGTTGGCGAGTCGTTATTTTGGCAAAGTTTCTCCTTAATTCATGCTATGTAACGCGGGTGGATCAGTAGGGGAGAGTTCTGCTTCGTTGCGATGGTTTGGAATCGTGGATGCCGGCGTCTGAGTGTTTAGGCGGAGTTCGTTGGCTGGATATTGAGGATGTGTAGGATGAGTCAGAGGTATGTAGTTGCTTGAAGTAGATGGAGAAGAAGATTTTTTGACCTCGTTGTGGTTGGATGGAGGAAGAGCTGGTGGGGCGGTGTTACACCGGTTGAGTCTTGCGGGACCTCAGGCTCGATTGTAGACCTGCTCGTATGCTGGCGAGGCTGGGTGGCGCTGGGCTGCGGCTGAAGTCTCGGGAAGAGCAGGGCTCTGGCTGAAGTTATGTTGTTGTTTGGTTGTTCTTCCGTATGGATAGGTTAAACGATGCGATGCTGGAGCGTTTGTAGTGGGAAGCATTCGTCAAAACGAAGATGGCTGTGATATGAAACTTAGGGTATTTATAGTGGCTTAGGAATCGTCTGATTGGTGAATCATGAATTGGATAATGCGGGACCAGCCGCAGCAATCATAAGCACGTGATCCTCTTGAAATTAGTTTATAAATAAACTTCACTTAAAGAATCTGTGTAACCCAATGTTTGCTGCTCCCCTCCAACTTCTAGATAATTTTTTCTGCTATCAACAGCCAGCAGCTCTTTGGTCACCCACATTCTTCAATATATCTTCTTTTGTGCTCAGCACAAGAAGGAATTTAATACAAATTTGGGACATCATCCGAGTGTAACACCTCGTTGACGGGAGATATGATGAGACGAACACGGGATACAATAACAAAACGGATTTATTAATACAAACACTTACTTACGTTAATACAAGTCCTACACTGATAATGTTTCAAATGCCAGTATAGCTGATCTGCAGGTGCGCTGAATAGTTAATGAAGAGGAAAGATGTCTGCCTAAAGATGTCAAAATGTCACAATACATGAAACACAAATATTTAATAATACTCCAGCCTACATATACAGATCAAAAACTCCAGACTCCCGTTATACAGCAGCAGCAGGATATACATTTATTTTATTTTGATACATTTGTGGCTGCTGTATTTTGTAGTTTATTTTGATACACTTAAGATTTATGCATTTGGTATTTAAAAAAAAAATACATTTCAGTGTATTTTTGCCTATCCCTGCTTGTTAGGGCATTCGCCTCACACACGGATTTTCAATCCAAACCGCTAATTGGAGGCTCGCTTGGAGCGAGTAGACTAAAACCAAGACATTTTTGATATTTAGATTTTTAAATGTTTGACAGGGAAAGCTGTCATCAAATAGAACACACATTCACATATACATATATTATATTATTATTAATATTTAAAAAAGAATAATAATTAACTGCAGGAAAAAAGGTCAACTTTCTCTCCAGTAGAAAGAAGGGCAGGGGTTCATGCACCCAAAGCTCCCCCTTGTAACACCTCGTTGCGAGACGACATGATGAGACGGAACACGGAATTAAACAATAGACAGATTTATTAACAGAAACTTACTGGTTACAAACTGGATACACTGAACAGGCAGATGGGACAACAAAGATGACACAAGACAAAATACCGGACAACGAAGGACACAGACAGAGGGGTATAAGTACTTGAGGAGATGATCACACAGATGAGACACAGGGATGAACACAGGTGGGATGAATTAACACTGACGATGGCGGGAAAGACAGGACAAAGGGATCACATGATGACAACAGAAGCACATGACACAACAGAACACTGACAGTACCCCCCCTTTTTGAAGGCGCGTCCTCGCGCCTTCAACAGGAAACAACAGGATGAAGGAGGGTAGAAGGGGAGGGTACCAGAGGAGTCTCAGGAAGGAACAGGAAGGGAGCTGAAGCAGGAGGACCCAGGACACAGCCAGAAGGACGGCCTTCTGTCGAGGAAGGGAAGGACCATGGAGGAGGAGTGGCTGCCGACTCCAGGGGGCTGATCGAGGAAGACGCCGCTGATGGCAGTGGAGCCCAAGGAAGGGACGGAGAGCCGTAGGGTGAAGGTGACGCCGAGGTCTCTGAGGGCCGGGCAAAGCAGGCGGCTCACCCGAGCAAGGCGACGGCGGGGTTCCGGAAGCCCGCGGCGGAGCCAGAGCGACAGAGGACCAAGGCGCAGCTGGAGGGAAGGAGGAGCTCAACGCAGCCGGTAGGACGGTGCGACGAGATGCAGCCGGAGGAGTGGAGTCCAGAGGTGTAGGAAGGGCGACGACTGATCAAGGTGGAGCCGGAGGGACAAGGGAGCCTGGTGGAGCTGGTGGGCGGACAGCCCACGACAAAGACGAGGGAGCTGTGAGCCAACGCGGAGCCCTAGGGTCGAAGGGCCGAGGTGGAGTCCGCAGCTCGGAGGTTGCAGGAGCTGACGCTGGGCGACACCCTCCAGAGGGCAACGCAGGCAGGTAGCACCCACAAGTGAGCTCCATTTCCGGAGCTAGAGGGCGAGCTGGGGGGCTGGCTGACTGCAGCAGTGCTGGAGCTGGCTGACTGACTGCAGTTCTGTGGGACCGTGGGAAGCTACTCATGACTCTGGAGCTGGGGTTTTCCTTAGTTTTTTTTAATCACCCTTTCTATGGAAACAGTTGATTATTGCTGTCTGGAAACAGCGGAAGATTTTTGCTGTCTGGAAACAGCGGAAGATTAAAATAGTAGTCCCAGAAGTCAGTGAGTAGCCTCCCAGTGTCCAGCCGCTGTCCATCTGTAGAGGGGGGGTGGGCGGGACTCTCGCTGGTCTCGCGGGTCTCGCGCCTTTTGGCGATGTTGCCGGCTCACACACCTGGTCAGACGGTGTCTCGAGCTCCTCCATCTCAGCGTGATTCCGCTCTGTCGCTCTAGGGGGGCGATGGCTCATCCACTGGGGGTGGCTCTCCGTCTGCGGTGGGCTCTGGCAAGCGCTCCCTGCAGGTGGATGGTGTTGCTTGGCTGGTCCATAAATGAGTCAATTCTTCCACTGATGAACAACTTTTGTTAACAAGCACAATCACTAAAGGAAAGAACAAGAAATAAAACTATACAGCAACAACATTACACTAAACCAACTGAATTAAAACAGAGGATTAAACAACTCCATTAAATAACAGGCTTAACTGATTACAGTTCGACTTCATTTCTGTTATATCTGCAAAAAAAAATTTAATAACAGAGGTTTATATTTTTTTATTGAAAATGTTTAATTTGACCTCACCATCGTGGAGATCAGAGGCTGATTTACTTGAACTCTTTCATCTTAATGTTTCTCTAGCTGTTATAACCGTTTCTGAAACTCATCAGTTATGACAAAAATTTAATGAGAAGCTATATGCACATAATTGATATGATTTCTGGTTAAGTTAATCCATACAAATGCAAATTTATTTTATGTGATACTGTTTGGGACAATACTACAGCTTCCCATGGAGAGTCAACAAACAATTATGAAGGAATTAATCATTAGAATTTCATGCACAAAACATAGAGAGCTCCAGCATAACATTTACGACACACAGACATCAAGAATCAGGGTATGAACCTCAACCATGGTTGCCAAAAAAGAAAAAAGCTGCAAAGTTAATTCATATCGCAATGCATGCTGGGTACCAGCATAGTACAAAACTCCCAGCATGCATTGCAGCATGAATAAATTATGCAGCTTAAAGTTCTTACAATTTCTTTCTTTGCTTTTATTTTATGTTGTTCTTGGGGGTAATGTTTCAGTAGATTGTTTTATATTGGGGCGACATGGTGGCGCAGTGTGAATATAAAACCAACTTCACCTCAGTAAAGCAGCTAGGCAGAATAGCGCTGTTTAGTAGTTTTGTTGTTAAACTAAATAAAAATCTACATTATCAATGTTGTAAAAGGTCCCTTATGAAACAGAAAATATTCACATCAATCTTTCGCCAGAAGATTTCAGTGTCTGAACAACATTTCTGTGCATATAACCCATTCATAACACAACTAAATCTACATAAGCTTTGTGTGACTAAAAAAGTTTTAAAACATAACATTACCTGTCTAAAATAAAAACTTTGGCCATGGTGTCATCCTTCCTCCAGCTCGCAAAACTAACTCCTATATTGATTCAGGATTTTCAAAAGTTTTGATTCAGCATTTGATTTTACCGCTGTGTCTCGTGTGCACATGAACACGTGTCCACGCAACAAATAGCAGATCTGTGTGAACGGGTGCACAGTTGTACAAATCTACATTTGTTGACAGACAGTTTGGGCTACTTATCAGAATTATGGGAATTGTCAGCCCGACAATATTTTATTGGACGGCATTTTTTTTGTCTTATGCCTCACTCAGAATATAAAAAGACATATAAATACATTTAGATCATTTACTTTAATCATTACTATTGGAGAGTGAAGAGACTTTGAACCAGCACAACAAAAAATGTTTCTGAAGACAATCACCTACTGCACCTTTAAGCCACAGTCACATTGGACTTTTCTCGCTATAGACTTCCATTCATACATACGCAAATGCGTCAGACCGGAAACGCAAGCTTGTGCAACAAGTTTGCAGTTCGCTGTATTGCAAAGTTCAAGCTTGGTGAACTCTGACCTGCGAAAACACATCACGTGACTGCGTGAGACCAATCAAAGATCAAAACATGACCTCTTGGACAGAAATGTAAAATATGGACCAATAGCTCACTTTTTAAAATGTCTAATCATCTTGTTTAATCCTGCCCCTTTTCGCAGCGCCGTACCACAATTTTGCATGCTTAAACTCTAGTGTGACCATTGCATTAGTGTTCAACCCTCTGTAGTGAGCACCCTGAGGATTTTGCTCTGGGATTTAAGGGGTTAAATCTGTTCGATGAAAAATACACACTGTGAAAATAATACAGTAGATTACTAGTAACCACAGCTGCCAGTATTTTTTGTAAAATAATAAAAAAATAAATAAATACTGTAAAAGCTTTGTGTCACCATTGAATGAAGAGAACCTGATCTGATGTGACGTTACATCCTTTTTTGTTTAAATGTTATTGTGTCGTTACTAATGCAGTGAAAAGCTGTTTGTTAATTACAATCAGACATGAGCACAATAAAGCATTTTTAAAAATCTGAATTTATCCAAATTTGGAGCTATGTTCCAAATAGATTTTCAGTTATACAAGAGTAAACCTAAAGCTGTAAGTGAGTTTAATGTAAAATAAGTTGCAACAACATAAATTACACAATGTGTTTAAATCAATTAGTTGATATAAAACATATTGAAGTTGTACTATAAAACTATCTATCTAAAATAGTTCTTGCACAGTATAAGACTGCATGTTACTGGGGGGGGGGCGGAGCAACCGTTTTACCCTAAATGTGTACAGCCATCATGAAAAGGTCAGTCAAGTCAGGCAGATC
>CAIGQW010004441.1:30058-51153 GCA_903798125.1 Danio choprae | reverse complement strand
TATTTTCTATAGGATGCTTTACAATATTATATTTGTGCATATGCATTAGTTTAGTCAGTTACTGAAGCCAAATCTGGAACTAATCTAACAAAATAACTCACAATAATGGTTCAAAAATTAGCACCCCAAATTTATTTGTTAAGGGAAAATATTAAATAAAATTTTCAAAAATAGCAAAAATCAAGAGAAACAAAACATAAATAAAATTTTGTTTAAATGTTGTCGTTTGTAAATCTTTTTACAATATTTTGCATAAATTTAAATGTATTATCTTTCCATTTCTAAAGATGTTCTGTGACTAAAATATTATTTTAATAAATATATCTGTTTAATAAATCTGTTTTGTTTAAATGCACCAATATATATTACCCATATTCATTGAGAAATTCAATCTCAAGCATTTTCAGAAAGAGGTTGATTTATTCCAGTTGTGTAGTCAGATTTTAGAGAAAATACTAATTATTTTAAAAGTTTCTTGTTATGAGTGTAGATCTGGTAAACAATAATAAATCATCTATATAAATACATATCTTGTGTTGTGTGCTATCTTGTATTCCTTGGATATTCTGTCGTATTGCTGTTGCTGCTAGTGGCTCAATAAAGATGGCAAATAACGAAGGAGAGAGTGGGCATCCTTGTCTGGACGCCTGGTGAAGAGTGACATTTGTGATAATTGTGGCCCTGAGTGAGGTGTATAATATTTGTATCCAGTGAATGAACGTCTTTCCAAAGCCAAATCTTGTTACAGTGGTTACAGTAAATAATAAAATCCAATTTACTTTATGGAATGCCTTTTTAGCATGTTTCTATTCTGTTATAAGAGCTTTCATAATAATTTTTAGATCTGTTTATTTATGAGGGCGGCATGGAGGCTCAGTGGTTAGCACTGCCGCCTCACAGCACTGGTTCGAGTCCTGAATAGGCCAGTTGGCATTTCTGTGTGGAGTTTGCATGTTCTCCCCATGTTGGCGTGGATTTCCTCTGGGGACTCCGGTTTCCCCCACAGTCCAAAGACATGCGGTATAGATGAATTGGATAAACTAAATTGGCCATAGTGTGTGTGTGTGAGTGAGTGTGTATGGGTGTTTCCCAGAACTGGATTGCAGCTGGAAGGCAGTGAATGAATGAATGCAAAGGAAAATGAATGAATGAATGTTTATTAATGAAAGTGGCTGGTAACTCAAGGGATGTAATGGGTCTTTGTGTGGTTTGAGCAGAAGGGTCATTGTGCTGTGTTCGTATGTTTTTTTTGGTATTGTAGATGTTTTTTTTTACAGATAACACTGAAAAAAATATTCATTGCACTCAAAAAATGACTTTTACTGCTTGTTCAAACTACTTTTTTAAAATGAGTTGAAACAAAACAATTCTCAATTTTATTTTTGGGACAACTTAATTGTTTTATGTTCAATCCACTTAAATTTGTAAAACAAAATTGTATTACGTTAACTTAATTGATTTGTGTTGGGACAACATGAAGGAATTGTTTGGAATCAAGCATTTTTACAGTGTGGATTTACTAAATATTTTAAGGTAACTGGTTGCAAACAATTTATTCATTTTTCTTTGGCTTAGTCCCTTATTTATCAGGGATCGCCACAGCGGAATAAACCGCCAACTATTCCAGCCAATTTAGTTTTCCCAATTCATCTGTACCGCATGTCTTGGGACTGTGGGGGAAACTGGAGCACCGTGAGGAAACCCACACAAGCACAGGGGGAACATGCAAACTCCACACAGAAATGCCTGGCCCAGACGGTACTTGAACCAGGTACCTTCGTGCTGTGACCTTCTTGCATCTGTGCCACCTGCAAAAAATTCTAACAAAATGTAACAAACCAATTAAGTTGAACATTAATACATTTAATTTGCTTGTTTAAATTCATAAATAGTTTGCAACCAGTTACCCTAGAAAAAATTATAAATCCAATGAATAATTTTTATCAGTATACTTTAAGAAATAGTGGAGATAAAATTGTCTAAAAGTGTTTATAGAATTTGGCTGGTAGACCATCAGGTCCAAGTGATTTGTTGTTTGGCATTTTATCTACTTCCTTATAGAGCTCTTTGGGAGTAATAAATTGATCTGTTCTTTAGTGAGAGTTGGTTGTTGTACTTCTTGAAAGAAATGATATATTTCTGTTTTGTTTGGGTTATGACCGGAAGAATATAATTTTTGATAAAAAGATCAAATACATTATTACTTGATGGTTGGGATAATTCCTTTTTCTTTTTTTTCTCGCTTTAACTGGTTTGCTAGGTATTTACTCATTTTATTGATATTTTTGATATAAGTTTTTGGATAATGAACTGTGTTTTTAGTTCATGATGCTGTTAAGTTCTGTTTGTTTTGATTATTCAGTTCATTTTGTATTTGTTTGCCAAAATTGAAAAGATAAGTTTCTGTAAGGTGTTTTGTTCTTATTTTGTTGTTCTAAATAATTTTCTCCAGCTGCTGTTGATCATTTTCCTGTGTGATGAGTGTGATATTATTTTCCCTGTGATGATAATAGTGATGGTGAAACCTCTGGAGAATCATTATTTCCATAAGAAGGCCCATTCTCTCCTAATATAACTGTAAAGTACATTACAGTACATTAAAGTACTATCTGCTAAAATAATTAATACGGGGTGGGGTGTTTAGTGTAAAAGAGATTGGGGCATGGTCACTGATTATTGGGTAGGTTGTGGCTTCTGAATTTCTTCGATCTATTTGTGGGTCAATGACAGTGTTAAAATCTCCTGCAGTAATTGTATAATTTGTGTCAGGTATGTAGTAATGAGAAGAAGATATGAAAGAAGTTTGAGTCATCATTATTTGGTCCATAAATATTAGCTAGCATGCATGTGATAAGATTAATAGAAACATTGATAATAAAGAAATCTTTTTCATTCACATTTGTAACCAAAGCGTCCATATTGATACCTCAGAGCAGTAGCCCATTACCAAATGTACCTAAACGTACCAATATAGACCCTTGAGGTACAAAAATGTAGTGCAGTACCTTAATTTCTGAGACTGTAGGACTGTAGATCTTTGTATGTTGATTTTTTGTTATAATGTTAACTAATGCATTAACTAACTGCCATTAGCTAATACAACCTTACTGTATAATGTTACCATTGTTTCTTGATCTTTTTCAGCATGTGGTCAGAGTGGTCAACAATTTCTTAACATTAATGGTCACACTATTAGTGACGCCAACTAAAAGCTTAACATGAAATCATAAGATAAAATGACAAATTTATGATAATTGAAAAGTGACAGTGGAGTTACAATGAGCTTTTCTTCATAGATATTCAGAAAATATTAAGAAGAAGATGTCATAATAGATTTTTGTTTAGATCCAAGCAAGCCAGAGGCAAAAGTGGCAAGAAACAGATTTCATAAGTTATATAAACAAAATTAGTGCCACGTTGATGACTCAAAAGTGTAATTGTTTCATTTTAAAATATAAAGAAATTGTAAACCTAAAGATTTTTTCAAGTGTAATATTACTGTAAAGTCAAGGGACAGAAAAGCAGACATTTCTGTAGAACGACCCCATAATTATTTATAAGTATATAAACATTATTTGGAAATTTGCTATCATTTGACATACCCACAGAGGCTTACTATTTTCTTCAATGTAAGGCAAAGCAAGCCATCAATATTTTGTCATATGTTGGTTTTATAATAACTCGCAAAAAAACTTTTACTAAACATTTTATTTACAAAGTCATGCTGTGTCTGTTTACATTTAAGAATGAAACAATCAGCAGTGCAAAAAGAAGCGTTACCAAACAGATTACAAAATCATTTCGTCACGCGGTCGTGACATCACGGCTTAGTCGTTGAAGATGGCCGGTTGTGACGTCAGGGCTCATCGCACTGAAGATGGCTGCTGTAAGGAGAGTCTGCGTTAACGCCAGGATGATTTTACAGATTTTTATCTGTTTGTTCGTAACAGCGAAGAGTGATGAACAAGTCCCGCTGGTCGCATGGGCGAGTGACGGGTAAAGAACGGATGTTATAATAGTACAGTCAAGGAGAATCGTATAAGCGATCGTTAGCCTTGATGGTTTGCTAGCTGAATGACACGGTCGCTGTCCAGTTCTGAAAACATGAGGAAACATTTAGTATGACCTTTAAACATTTGAATCATCGAATAGTCTTACTAATCCATCTCGATATTTAACGTTATAAACAAACCATAGCTTGTTTTGTTAGACTGCAGTATATTGTTGAGGACTGCCACTTACGAATATTAACCATTATAGTAAAAGTGTGGTAATCATGATTGTGTTAGTAAAAAAAAAAAACAAAAAACAAAAAAACAAACAAAAACACGGTTAAAAGGTCTTGATAAAAGCAAGTAATTTGCGTTTGATTGTTATAAATAGATATAACGTTATAGGAAATGAGTTCATTAGCAGTTGGCTATAGCCATTTTTGGGGGATATTTGTAAAAGTTGACCAATATTATCTATTTGTATCAAGATGGCCAGGATATGCATTTGTTGTATAATCATGGCATACGTTTTTGTAGACCTGTCTTCTTACAGTAGTTTGTGCTTGTGTAGGTTTGTCTTGTCTCCTGTGAACGCGCCGTCAGCAGCTCACACTGTGTCTATGGATGAGCTGGAATCATACCTGAACACAGCTCTGAGTGTAACACCTCATAATCTACTGCTCTTCCTGCAGGATAAAGTAAATACTACATAACGCATTGCACAATTTTTATTTTATTTTTTTGTATCAGTATTCTAGAAGGAAATGTAAAAGGCTGTTTAAAGTATATACTCAGACATTGGCTCATTTGTATGCGATCATATTTGTCAATTTATTTAAAGATTCAGGGCAAATGTTTGATTAAAAATATAGAAATTAAAAATAGATATTGATCAAATATAATAAACTTTTTAAAAATGACCTATTACAGGTCCAACATAAAATAAAATATGTTGCTAAATAAAATGCAAAATGTAAATATTGTACTTTCAAGATTACAACTTTCTCGCAATGCAGTTATTCATGTTTCTGTCTGCATCCCCGTAATGGCATGTAGTATTGCATATCAATTATATAATTTAAACGATCATATAAATTATGAAAAAGTATTACTGTAAACAATGTATTTTGTGACACCACAAAATAAATAGTAGAGCATAATATGAGATGATAGACTTTTTATTTTGTCCATTTGATATGTATTGTCATATTGCACAGCCATAAATGTAATATTTCCAAAATTTACTTTATTCTTATATGAATAATTCAGTCATGTCTTTCAATGATTATCCACGTTCGCATGGGTTTCCTCCGGGTGCTGCAGTTTCCCCCACAGTCTAACGACATGCAGTATAGGTGAATTGGGTAAACAAAATTGGCCGTAGTGTGTGTCTGTGAATGAGTGTATGGGTGTTTCCCAGTACGGCTGGAAGGGCACCCACTGCCTAAAGCATATACTAGAATAGTTGTCGGTTCATTCCGCTGTGGCGACCTCTGAAATAGAGACTAAGCTGAAGGAAAATCAATGAATATTCCTATATTTTCACTTAATGATAGTGCTTCATATGATTGTGTCAAACACTGCATCAAAAAAAAAGCAATATGCATTTCTGAATGCTGTACTATTATGAGCTTTTCACTCATCTTAGTACACGTGCTGCTGATGATGCGACATTAAAAGTGATTTAATTTCATTTGAGAAACTCTGTCAGAAAAAATGTCTTTAAAGGCATTGGCAATACTACTACTACTAAGGGTTCTTGGTGTTGTGAAATGAAAAATTCAAGTGAGACTATGGTTTTATTTTGTTGAATTTTGTCTCTGTTTCATTCAGTTGAGTGTTGATGACTTTACAATGTATGGAGGAGTATTTGGAAACAAACAGGATAGTGTCTTCCAAAATCTTGAGGTACGTTTATGCGTTTTCTATCTGTCACTTCTTTCAATACTGATAATGATTCTGACTTCATTTAAAGCAATGTCATTTTTAGTTAATCGTATTACCTGAGATTAGTGTCTTTTGATCACATTTTTTTTGTTTACACATGAAAATATTCATTTCATTTACTTCTCATATGTGTACCACAAATGTTTCACTTGTTATTTTAATGAGTCAAGCTCATGTGATGCTTCTGTGACACACATGCGTTTTCTGTAAGGGTAGATATAGTATACTCTTTTGAAAACATTAGGGTTTGCCAAGGTTAAATGCTTGTTATGAAATGACCATAAAAATGCTTTTTTAGACCAAATAAAAAGGATCTCAAGTTTTGTCATGTTCACAGGCGGCTCTGCTGTCCTCCTCCTCCTTATGGTTGCCATCTGTGTCATCGTCTGCAGCCGCTTTGGTTCCTACACTTCTACAGAATCAGATCGATGCTGCTCCTCTATACATGAACCCAGACACGCTTGCACAACTACGCCTCAATGCATCTGTTGCTGCCTTGCTGGTGTTTCGCCTCCCTTACAGTGGCGGGTACCCTATTCTCTTTGATAATACCTGGAGTTTAGAAAGAAATGCTAGCAAACTCATATAATACTCCTTTAATTCATAAATACAATACGTAGTTATTAGATATTATGTGAAACAATATATTATGTAGTGGGAAACCGTTAATGACCTCATTTAAGTGCTTTCTATTTATCATCTCCAAAAATGTTATTTTACATATTAATTTAAATTTTAAAATCCTGGAGTACCTGAAGAAACTTGAATAGTAGGATATATAAATACATTTATCATCTATTACCATCCTCCACAATGTAAACTCATAGAAATAAGCCCTTATTTTGCCAGTATGCACAGGGAAAATTACCCAAACTGGAGGTAGTGTTTTTAGAAAAGGCACACATCAAAAAGTAGAGGCCAGTGAAACATGAGCTAATGAAACGCAAAGAAAAGAGTGAGAGCATGAATTGCAGTCATCTTCAGAGGTGGGTAGAGTATTAAAAATCTTTACTCAAGTAAAAGTACAAGTACTTTTAGTAAAAAATTTTTAGTTTTACTCAGAGTAAAATTTAGAGTAAACTAACACACACACACACACACACACACACACACACACACACAAACAAACACACTCACACAAAATATTATATTATTATTATTTATTTTTTTTCCCACATAATTCAATATAATTTGTTAGGTGAGAATTTCTTACATAAAAGTTAAAACTAATAATTTAATGTAAAAACAGAGAAAATCAAAGAAAACAACATTTATTTTGGATTTCTTTAAACCTGAACGGGAGATGAAAACCCAAAACTTGTTATGAGGACTGTAATTTTTCTTGCAGGGCTGATATGATGTCTACTAAAGAGGTGCTCAGTGGAAACGGTATGTCAAATTCAGATCAAACTTATTTTATATAAAACAAATCATTTAGAGGGTTATGCTTTTAGAAATCACCAATTCAGAAGAGCAAGTCAATATAAGAATTAAAAAGAATTACAACAACATCAAACTTATGAAATGGAACAGATTAATGAAATGATGTTGTTTGTTGTAGATGAGGTAATTGGTCAGGTGCTGAATATCATGAAAGCTCAGTCTGTGCCGTATACTGCAGTGTTTACTGCACTGTGGCCATCAAGGGTAAGACACTACTCACTTTTATAACATTATTGGAAGATTAAATGAAAATTGTTAATTTGTTATATAACCTATTTGGTCAGTTTTGTTGTTTAGTTAAATACATATTAAATTAAATGTGCACTGGGCCACATTTACCTACCATTTGCATCAGTGCAAACTCCTTTTTTTTATCTTACTGGTTATTATTATTTATTTTTTTTGCATGTTTGTCACTTTAATGTTTAAATTTTTGTTTTAGGGTGAACTTTAAAAAAAAAAACTCACTGTACTCTTGATGTCTTTATTCAAGACATTATCCAAACATAGTGATTATCAAGCCACAATTTTTTGCCTCATTTTAAGTTGACGTAGCTGGTATTTGTTTTAGGTGATTGAGGAGGCATCTTCAGCCGTGCAGTCTGTATGGTCACGATCGCTACTGCAGTCCCGTCGGGATGAACTGCCAGTTCCAAACCCACCTTTGGAATTTAAAGAGAAAGGATCCACCTGCATTCTCATGTGGGCTGAAAAACTGGTGGTTAGCCAGTATCGCTCAGGAAAGTGGGAAAGGCATGACCTTACCTCCCAAACCTTTGGTAAAGGTGTAGAACCCAACATGTCTGGATCATCGTGCAATGACACTCACTCCCGGTAAATACTGCCCAGCTGCTTGTGCTTGTCATGATTTATTTTTAATGACCTAGTTTGATGATCATGACTTAGTTTTAATGTCTTCTCTTTTTGACTGTTGACATATAATGTCATTTATTTTACAAAAACTCCTGTTATAATCACTGAAACTGTGAAATTGATCTTCTCTTTAGATTTGCAATTATTTTGTATAATTTATGAATATGAAGAACCACGTGGTGCTTAAAACTTCACTCACACATACGTACATGATATGCTTGCATGTATGTTAAGTAGACATACGTATTTACTACTAATTCTCAAACAGACACATGAAAAGCTAGCACACAATGTGAAATGCAGACTGAAACATCTAATGTAACATGCATACATACAAATCTTTTGCCTTACAAACATCTGGACAACATTTTTGAAAATCGACAATTATGTACTCTGAACTACTTTTTATTTGCAAGTTTTGTTTTCACAAATCCACTAGAGAGCGACATGACATCTGTTTTTTTTTTCATGATTGCCCTTGAATAAATGTAGTAAATTCAACACCATTGATCATTGCTCTCTTTAAAAAAATTGATGTTTTTTAAATGTACAGTATATCTGTAAGTAAAAGAAAGTGTATGCATGTAAACCTATTGAAGGAGACTTTCAAATAAACAAGCAAAATGAAACTATATAGAGTATAAAGGCACTTTAACTGCTAATGCTTGAATGGGGTGTATCAGAGAATGTGGTGGCTCTGCACATTTAATACAGCCTTTTCTGTATAATTTCAAATTATTCACACAGAATGCATTTTCCATTTTTTCTATTGGTTATTCAGTCATCTTTTGTTGTCTCTAGTTATTTTATGTCCCCTTGGTTTGTCTCTGCTTTTAAATGTTTGCAGTTCACAAATTTTGTCTTTAAATGCAGGTTGGTTCTGAATTATGAAGATGTCCTGAATTTCCGTTCATTCAAGCTATTGTAAGTTTCTTATTTTCTGTCATTCATAAACGCACATTCTCTGCCTATTGAGCTTGAACCTTGTTCAATATTCTCCTCAGATTTGTAATGAACCGCCGTCACTATAAGGTTTCTGCTCGCCATTGGTTCACCATGGATCTGGTTCAGCTCGAATATGATGGAAAAAAAGCCTCATTCAATGGTAGCCGCCATATCTATGCTCCGTCTGAGTACTCATACCGATGTGAATCCGTAAGCAGTTCCTACTATGCTCAACTGTCACCACACTCAGACAAGGACAATGCCAACGACTGGCAGATCTCTTTTGAGGACTTTCAGGTAAGTTATGAAGCCAAAGATAACTATACTAAATGATTTTCCCATTTTAATGTGTATACTGATGATTTATGGTTTCCCAATATGCTTATAGAATTTAGACTCTAGACTTAGGCCCAAATTGCTATGAGCAAGAGAAACATCTTTCCTAATTCCTGGCAAAATATTATGCTGCACCACAAAACATCACTAAAGACATTTTAGAGCTCTTACATTTTTGGCAAAGACTGTATGTCTAAATAAATTAAAACATGGCTAAAATTCTCCATTACATACAGTAATCAATTTTCACTTGGAGACAGTTTTCTGAAGATTATTTTTAAAAGCTCCTTTTTACATTAGTGATGATATAATTTTATAATTTGCATAATTTAAATATTTTATTTAAATATAAAATCGGAGAGAAGTGCTGATACATCACAGATGACCTAATAAATTAGAAGGTTAAATATATGGAGCTCTCTGAGTCTCCCCAACCTTTTACTCCCTAACCCTCTGATATAGTTTCAGTCATTTTAGACCGTATTTTTTTTTTGTTTTAGAATTTTACAGAAAACTTTTTGACTTTGTTGGCATTTGGTATGTGAACACACACAAAAAAATTGAGGCCATATTTCAAGCATGCTGAATGGTTGTGAAAAAACCAAATTCACACTTGTGGTTTTTGCGGTCAAAATCCCCATCGTAGTAAATGAATGGGAAATAAAAAAATATGAACATTTAGAAAATATTTTGTTTGCAAAAATACAAATCCACCATGATGCTGAAAAAGTGATGCAGTGAAGGGGTAACACTCTAAAACACTCTGTTTGGGTGCTCTGTGTTTGTCTGGGATAATTAGTTTACCGAAATGTGTATATTCCATACAAGCTGAAGCTGATCGGTCAGTTCTTGTCACGTGACTCATAGTGCGCTCCCGACCCGGTGTTGTGCCAAAAAGCTCACCCCTGCCAGATTATGCACCCCCTCATTCACTTGTATAGGGTAAGGTTGGGATTAGATGTGGGGGTGGGGTTGGGTTTAGAAGGTGTGGTTGGGATTAGGCAATCAGGTAGTGACTTAAGCAAGGTGATGCATAATTTGACTGGGGATTTTTTACAGCACAACACTGGCATTCATTCAACTGTGTGCATCTGGAAGGCATGAGCACTTCATGCCGCTTGAGTGCGCAAGCCACGGGCGCGCACCTCCATTGGAAATAACGAACTTGAAAACTCTAGAAAAGACGCGATATGCGAATTGCCCCTAAAAGTCGTCGTCATTTGCGATCTCCAGCATTTGATCTTCTTGCACAGACATGGTGGATTCACCTGATTTGTTGACAAATGGGTTGCGGCTCTATTCCTTGGCAGTTTTGCGGGTCATTCACTGGGCCTTTTTCCCTTTACAAAGAAACTTTCCAAAGATGTCTGTTTCTTACTCATTTTGCTGCTTAAGGGTTACATTTGGGCACTCAAGTGACCGAGATGTAAGCAAGAGAATACGGTCATTTTTCAAAATAATAGATTTTTCAAAATAAAAGATCGTTAAGACTTAGATAATAAATAAAAAGGAAATAATTCATTATTTTTTGTGTGGCCCGGTACCAATTAATTGGTGATTGAGGACCACTGCTCTAAAACACTTAAGAGTGTGAAATAGACACACACTCACACACCCACACCCACACACATCTACTCATACCCATACACCTATGAAAAGGAGAAAAGTTTGATACTTTGTAAATCAAAATGTTAAAATCAGTCATAATTCAGAAATCAGCACGTAGCAGTGAAGGAGAGTGTGAAATAGACACACACACAAACACACTTGTGGTCTTTGGGGTCAAAAATGACCGCCATAGGAAATTACTGGGAAGTGGGCAAAAATATATACATTTAGATAATATTTTGTTTGCACAATCAACAAATCTACCATGATGCTGAAAAAAGTGCACAGAAGTGGAGGGGGGTGACACTATTAAGAGTGAAACACACACACACACACACACACACACACACACACACACACACACACACACACACACACACACACACACACGCAGACAGGCCACATCATACAAAATGTTAAAGCTTTTGTGTAGTGTCTCTATAGCAATATGTTCTGTTTTTGCGGTAATAATACATAAATTAACACTTCAAATCATCTTTTCGAACAAAAATATCTAAAACATATCATTGTCTTGTAGATTGTCTAAATGTATATTCAAATACACAATTCCTTAGTAATGTCTAAACAACTAAGGAATTCACAAGCAGCTTTGTAGAGATAGTAATATAAGAACCTCATGGTTACACAATGTCAGTGTTCATGTTTTTCTTTTTTTTGTACAACCAGATGAAGCCTTTTGTCTTTTGTTTTTAAATAAGAGAGTCTCTATTTTACCTGGAAAAAAATAATAAATAAAAGAAATTACAAAAAAATCCATTGTTTTCAGTGGGCAAAATGGATGTTAATTACTACGTAAATATTAATTACTAAAACAAAACCCTCTGAAAAAAAAGAAAAAAACATTTAATTAATGAATTTTACTAGAAAAATCCCAGTTTGTCCCTTTTTGACCGCGAAGAAGGATTAATATTCCTTTTTTCTTCCACAAATCTGACCGCAAACATCACAAGCTTTTGATTTGTAATTGGAGTTCCAGAATTTCTCTGAAACTTAAAGCTGCAACTTTTTGAAGTTACTTAAAGGTGCGCCCCCCCCCCCCCCGCCTCCCTTTGCATGCTTTACCCCACATGAAAGAGAGGTGAAACCTTGGATTGCTGTTTAACCAAGATTATTTCTCTCTCTCTCTCTCTCCCTCTCTTCGATGTGACAGATTCAGGGCTTTAATGTAGCAGGGAAGGATTTCTCTTATGCTAGTGACTGTGCTAGTTTCTTCACTCCTGGTATATGGATGGGGCTTGTCACGTCTCTGCTCATGGTGCTAGTTCTCACTTATGGCCTGCACATGATCATGCAGCTCCGCACCATGGACCGCTTCGATGACCCTAAAGGTCCTGCCATCTCTGTGCCCCAGACTGAGTGATAGATACAAAGATAGATGCAAAGTTAGTTCCTTTTTTCATCCTCACAGCACCTGTGTTTGCTTTGGCTATACAAAAATGTGTGAATGTTATTCGTTTCTTGCCTATCATGTGATTGAGGTGGTGCTGGATTTATTTATTTATTTTTTTTGGTGATAATCATTCAATAAAAACATGTTAATGGATGAATCTCAAGAGCACATGTCCAGATTGTAAAAAAAAAAAAAAAAAGTGATATAGAATCAAAATGTCCATGAATTAAATAAATAGTTACAAGTATTGCTGTAATACTATTTAAACAGTTTACTAGTTAAATAATACTTAACCTCAAAGTTTAAAAATCTATGGTATTGCTTTTTATGCAAAGTAAAATTCCCAGTGCATGTTTTGTGAGATTGATTTATTTTTCTTTTTTGGCCTAAAGATTTGAAATTTCATCTGTGAAGCAAGTATTTTTCCTTTTATTTGACTTTTTTCCCAGAAAATAATATTATTGTATATGTGTAAAGGTGCACCATCAAATGTGAATTGTACACTTTATGTGATAAATTATTCTTACAAGATAAATATCTACTAACAAAGAGTTTGATGTTTAATAATATTTATTGGTGGTAATCATCAATCAGTGTTTCTCTACTGTAGTTTCCCCTTACAGTTCTGTGGTCCTGTGTGTGTCAGTAGATGTTGATGTGAGAACTGGCATATTTTATGACCAAGTCTTCATGTTGCTGGCAAATATCTTGTTTATAATCAATAAATGTTTCTCTGTTGTCATCTCATGCAGGCATGCTTTGAACAGATATGCTCTTTGTCCATATGCTGTTCAAGTTTAATAAACTTACATAAGAATTTAGATGAAATGTCACTGTTGCATTTTTGTAGTTTTAGTATAACTGTATTTAGTTTATTTAGTAATATTATATTTGATTATAATTTATAAAACTTAAGGCAGTAAACATGTGGAGGTCAGTAAAGAGAACCTCTGAGCCTGACAGTATGTAAATTGACTTTCAATATAGACATTTAATCCACAATAAAGAGGTGCCTTTTTAAAAAACAATTCCAACTCCAGTGACCAGCTGGTTCTCAAAAACAAAAATGTAAAGAGTCAGATTAATAAAAAGAGTATGCTTTAGCCCTTTTGGACTCTGCGTTCATTTTAATGGACATCACGTCAGGTCATTTTTTTATTTTATTTTATTTTATTTATTTATTTATTAATTTATTTATATGGCCTCACGGTGGCGCAGTGGATAGCACGTTCGCCTCACAGCAAGAAGGTCGCTGGTTCGAGCCTCGGCTGGGTCAGTTGGCGTTTCTGTGTGGAGTTTGCATGTTCTCCCCGTGTTGGCGTGGGTTTCCTCCGGGTGCTCCGGTTTCCCCCACAAGTCCAAAGACATGCGGTATAGGTGAATTGGGTAAGCTAAATTGTCCGTAGTGTATGTGTGTGAATGAGCGTGTATGGATGTTTCCCAGAGATGGGTTGCGGCTGGAAGGGCATCCGCTGCATAAAACATGTGCTGGATAAGTTGGCGGTTCATTCCGCTGTGGCGACCCCAGATTAATAAAGGGACTAAGCCGAAATGAAAATGAATGAATGAATGAATAATTTATTTATTTTTTGATTCCGGGGTATTTCATTGAATTTAAAACTTCATTCAATGAAACAGCAGTAAAGCTGAGAAATATCCCCCAGGGTGAAAAGAGGCATGGTAGCACGTTGTTCCAAACACAGAAGCACTAGCATTTTCAATTATTTTATTCACATTTATTGATATTCACATTTATTGATTTATTGTTTCCCAATACTTCCTAGAAATGTGTAAGAAAGAGAATGATTATTGAATACAAATAAGTTTGCTTACACTTACTAATAAAGACAAAAAAAATCTATTGAACAATTGTAAGCTTTAAATGAGGATTTTATAATTATAATGGAGTGTGAGGTTTGAGAGGTAAAAGGGATAGTTCACTCAAAATCACTATTTACTCACCCTCAAGTGGTTCCAAACTACTTATGAGTTTCTCTTTTTTTTGTTGAACACAAAATAAAGCAGAATCGCTATAATCATGTACTTACATAGAAGAAGAAAAAAACTAATACTGTGGAAGTCTAGGGTCACAGGTTTCTAGCTTTCTTCAAAATATTTTCTTTTGTGTTAAAAAAAGAAACTCATAAAGGTCTGAAACAAGTAAAGAATGAGTAAATGATGACAGAATTTTTATTTTGAGTGAACAATTTTTTTAATGTCTATTTATTGTAATACCTAATAATGTGCAGTCTATAAAACAAAAACCTGAAAATTAAAGTTAAAATGGCATATTATTAATGGACGTGAAGGCCTGTTATGTGACAGGAAATTATCAGTGAGGATATCGAGCTAAACAGTTTAGGGATTTAGAAGTCAGATTCTACAATTAAAAACATGTTTTTAATGTTTAATGGGGACTGGGAGCCAGTGCGATGTTGACTAGCTGCTACACACTGATAACAGTCAGTTAGGTATTTTAACCATGAAATGCAGAAACACTATCAGTGAGCTGCCACCACAGAATATAAAACTGCAAGCCATCTGTATCTCTGATGAGTGACATTTAAGTGGCATGATTTAACCATAACTGGAATTCCTCACTGATAATTTCTTTTTTTTTTTTTTTTCTTCAAGAAGAAGCATAGAAAATAAGCTTAGGAGAGGTAGGGTCTTGTTTTGGGTTTAACACACAGTCACGACAGTTTCAAGTACATTTCACACAAAAAAAGATACATAAGAGCAGTGCCAAAATAAATGAATAGCAGTCTCTGGCTTCTGCTTGCAAAAGCTACATCTTACATCTATAGCTTTTTCAAATTTAGATAAATAAACTTTAGCAGGATATATTCTATGAAGAAGTTTAAAATACAGTACATAGCTGTAACAATAAGAACTGTAATATAAGTACTGTCGTACTTGTCATTATGATAAATGTATATTACCATACCATGTAAATTCAAAACCCCAGTGAAGAATAGACCTATTAGAAAACAAAACGGACAGTTGCGGGACTCATGGGGCATGCCCTAAAGATTTACATGTACTTTCGGTCACATTTTACGTCGTCCAGACCTGACAAGCAGCCACGCCATCAGGAGATCACCAGCTAAAACACAGACTGAAATGTTGCTCTAGGATCATTAATATGCATGCCTCAGCCTGCGTTTGTCACAACATTTCCTAGTGAGATAATGATGATTTTCCTCCCTTGCTTTTTAATAAACTTACTATGTATGTGGGACGCCTATTTGAAAATGGGAGATGCAGATTGTTTACGAAGCGATACAACTCCAGACACCATCAGTTTACATGCTCGTCTGTCGCAAAATACGGCATATATGGATTATACATTTATTCAGCTCAAGCCTGAAGAGGCATAAGGTATGCTTAATTGTATCTTTAGTTAATTATTGTGTTTATTGTGAAATTTGCTGAGCATGTTTCAACAAGTACATGTAGACTGCTAAGTATAAGTGTGTGAATGCACATTTAAGAATTGGGTCAATCACTGAAGTTAAAGAACCACAATTAAATTTATTAAGTGTCATCTGTTCATGCAGTGGTTGATATTAATTCCTGGTTATGTTTTCTTTGACATCGAGCTGAGAGAGTGTGTCTGAGCCTCTTTATCATTATCATGAAGGCTGTTCCAGAGTTTAGAAGCCATAAATGAGAAGGCTCAACCTCCTTTATTTGACTTTGCTGTTCTAGGTACTACCAGAAGCCCTGAGTTTTGAGATATTAAAGAGCGGGTTGGATTATAGCGAGACAGAAGGTTAGTTAGATCAACAGGAGCTAGATTATTTAAAGCTTTATAGGTAAGAAGCGATATTTTGTAATCAATATGGAACTTAACAGGCAGCCAGTGTAAGGAGGATAAAATTGGGGTGATATGATCATATTTTCTAGACCGGGTAAAAACTCTGGGAGCTGCATTTTGTACTAGCTGAAGTTTATTAATAGAGGATGCTGGGCAACCAGCGAACAAGTAATCCAGCCTAGAAGTCATAAAAGCATGAACTAGCTTTTCTGCATCAGAGATGGATAGCATATTTCGTAACTTAGCGATATTTCTCAGATGAAAGAAGGCGGTTTTTGTGACATGGGAGATATGATTTTCAAGAGTTAAATTGCTGTCTAATATAACGCCCAGATCTTTTACAGTAGAGCTAATGCTAACTTTGTGTCCCTCTAATTGCAGGTCGAGTTGTGAGATCTGCTGTGTACAGAGTTTAGGCCCAATAAGTAATAATTCTGTTTTGTCTGAATTTAAGAGAAGAAAATTGTTGGTCATCCAGTTTTTAATATCTTAAATACACTCAGTTAGCTTAGACAGTTCAGATGTCTCATCAGGTTTTGTTGAAATATATAATTGGGTGTCGTCTGCATAGCAGTGAAAGCTGATCTTGTGTCTTCTAATAATGTCTCCCAGGAGTAGCATGTATATCGTAAACAGCAAACAGCCTAAAACTGATCCTTGAGGCACACCATACTTTACTGGCCTGACTTGTGAAAGCTGTCCATTTATATTCACAAACTGGTAACGGTCAGTTAAGTATGACTTAAACCATTGTAGAGCCTGTCCCTGGACACCTGTAGAATTTAAGCAATCTATGAGGATATTGTGGTCGATGGTGTAGAATGCAGCACTGAGATCAAGTAAAACTAATAACGAGATGCAGCCTTGGTCAGCAGCTAAGAGTAAACCGTTGGTTATTTTCACTAATGCGGTTTCTGTACTGTGATGAGGCCTGAAACCTGACTGAAACACTTCAAAAACAGTGTTCATCTGTAGAAAGGAGCATAATTGGGCAGAAACAACTTTTTCTAGTATTTTAGACATAAATGGAAGATTTGAAATAGGCCTATAATTAGCTAAGTTGCTGTGGTCCAGTTGTGGTTTATTAATAATAGGCTTAATAACAGCTAGCTTGAAAGCATTTAACATGGCCTAAAGATAAAGAAGAGTTAATAACATTAAGAAGAGGTTCTCCTACTTGGGTCTAACATACATGTAGCTGGTTTAGAAACATTTATACGTTTATCTAGCTCTTTCTGTTCTATAATTTTGAAACACTGTAGATTATTTTATCTGAATTTATATGAATCAGAAGTATAATGAGGTGCAGAAAGTTTTTTGTCTGAAGCCTTCTATTTTATCACTGAAAAAATTAATAAAGTCATCCCTACTAATTTGTGGTGGGATATTTTGTTCCAAAGATGATCGGTTATTTGTTAATTTGCCAATGGTGTTAAAAAAGAATCTAGGATTGTTATGATTGTTTTCTATCAGTTTGCAGAGGTGCTCAGCCCTGGCGGACTTTTAGAGCCCTCCTATAGCTGGACATACTATCTTTGTAAGCAATTCTAAAGACCTCTAATTTAGTTTTTTCCACTTACGTTCCAGGGCACGGGTTGCTGTTTTGAAAGCGCGAGTATGACTGTTATAACTTTAATTTGATGGGTGCCACAGTATTTAGGGTGTTAGTAAAGATAGCATCCATACTGCTGATTACTACATCAAAGTCATTTGCATTCGGGGGTGCATTTGGAAATAGACAAAGATCCGGTTAATTATTTGTAAATTCGTCTTTAGTGGATGGGACAATAGTTCTACCAGGGCGATATATCTGTGCAGATCTGCTAATTTCAGGTAAACACAGCTTATATTATAAGAGGTAGTGGTCTGTTATAGCATCACTTTGTGGTATAATGTCTACACCAATGACCTCAATTCCATGGGACAAAATTAGATCTAATGTATGTTGGACCCACAACGTTTTGCTTTATCCTAAGTAATTGTAGTAAATCTGTAAACGCGAGCCCTAATGTATCGTTAGCGTCATCTATGTGGATGTTAAAGTCTCCTACAATTAGTATTTCATCAGGTTTAACTAGTAAGTCAGAAATAAAATCAGAAAACTCTTTAAGAAAATTGACATAGGGTCCTGGGGGTCTATATATGATGATTAAAAAAAGAGATAAATTTTTTTTTTTCATAATTCAATTCAATTCAAGTTTATTTATATAGCGCTTTTTACAATGTAGATTGTGTCAAAGCAGCTTAACAAGTTCTAGTAAAGTCCAGATTTCAGAGTTCAGTTCAGTTCAGTGTGGCTTAAGTTTCACTGCTGAAAGTTCAAACACTGAAGAGCAAATCCACCGAAGCGCAGCTCCACAAGTCCCAATCCGAGCAGTCCAGTGGCAACAGTGGCGAGGAAAAAAAAAACTTCACCAATTGACGAAGTGAAGAAAAAAAACCTCGAGAGAAACCAGGCTATGTTAGGCACGATCATTTTCCTCTGGCCAAACTTCCTATGTGGAGCTGCAGTCTAGGCGCCGGGCTGGAGAAGCTGGACATCCATCGTGGAAGCTGCAGGTGAGGGTAGGGCACCAGCGGGAGGTTAGGCTGGCCCACAGGATCAAACGTAGACTTGTTCGTCACTGTAGCCTTTCAGGAATCAGTCTCATGCACTCCATTCCTCCATGGGCACCACGGTATCAGCTCGGGATACGGCCTGGTCCAGGATACCTTCGGATCATCTCTTCACAGGTCTAGGATCGCATCGATGGCGCTGCAAATCTGTAGGGACCTCGGGATGAGTATCCCCAGGTGGAAATAGAAAATAAAGAAAATATTTAGCGTAGCTGCTGTTCCTAGTGTATTTAAACCAGAAAGAAAAAGGATTGTTATTGATGAAAATAGCAGTTATATAACAAATATGTAAAGCATATGAGAGTTTCTAACACAATGGCTGGTGTATTAAGACAGGAGGAGTACACTAATACACCATACCGTTATGTGACGCATTGAGTGTATGCTTTACTAAAAAGATAAGTCTTTAATCTAGTTTTAAATTGAGAGAGTGTGTCTGAGCCTCGGACATTATCAGGAAGGCTATTCCAGAGTTTAGGAGCCATAAATGAGAAGGCTCGACCTCCTTTACTCGACTTTGCTATTCTAGGTACTACCAGAAGCCCTGCGTTTTGAGATCTTAAAGAGCGGGTTGGATTGTAACGAGACAGAAGGTTAGTTAGATAAACAGGAGCTCCATTATTTAAAGCTTTATAGGTAAGAAGCAATATTTTGTAATCAATACGGAACTTAACATTTACGGAACAGTAATCCAGCCTAGAGGTTATAAAAGCGTGAACTAGCTTTTCTGCATCTGAGATGGATAGCATATTTCGTAACTTAGCGATATTTCTCAGATGAAAGAAGGCAGTTTTTGTGACATGGGAGATATGATTTTCAAAAGATAAATTGCTGTCTAATATAACGCCCAGATCTTTTACAGTAGAGCTAATGCTAACTTTGCATCCCTCTAATTGCAGGTCAAGTTGTGAGATCTGCTGTGTACAGGATTTAGGCCCAATAAGTAATAATTCCGTTTTGTCTGAGTTTAAGAGAAGAAAATTGTTGGTCATCCAGTCTTTAATACATTGAGTTAGTTTAGACAGTTCAGATGTCTCATCAGGTTTTGTTGAAATATATAATTGGGTATCATCTGCATAGCAGTGGAAGCTGATCCCATGTCTTCTAATAATGTCTCCCAGGGGTAGCATGTATATTGTAAACAGCAAAGGGCCTAGAACTGACCCTTGAGGCACCCCATACTTTACTAGCCTGGTTTGTGAGGGCTGTCCATTTATATTGACAAACTGGTAACAGTCAGTTAAGTATGACTTAAACCATTGTAGAGCCTGTGCCTGGACACCTGTAGAGTTTAAGCGATCTATAAGGATATTGTGGTCAATGGTGTCGAATACAGCACTAAGATCAAGTAAAACTAATAACGAGATGCAGCCTTGGTCAGCAGTTAAGAGTAGATCATTGGTTATTTTCACTAATGCGGTTTCTGTGCTGTGATGAGGCCTGAAACCTGACTGAAACACTTCAAAAACGTTGTTCATCTGTAGAAAGGAGCATAATTGGGCAGAAACAACTTTTTCTAGTATTTTAGACATAAATGGAAGATTTGAAATAGGCCTATAATTAGCTAAGTTGCTGGGGTCCAGTTGTGGTTTCTTAATAATATGCTTAATAACAGCTAGCTTGAAAGAATTTGGAACATGGCCTAAAGATAAAGAAGAGTTAATAACATTAAGAAGAGGTTCTCCTACTACAGGTAACAACTCTTTCAGTAACTTAGTTGAAATTGGGTCTAACATACATGTAGCTGGTTTAGAACCATTTATAAGTTTATCTAGCTCTTCCTGTTCTATCATGTTGAAGCACTGTAGATTAAATTGATTCAGTGGAATGTTTAATGAATCTGAGGTCTAATGTGGAGCAGAAAGTTTAACATCTTCTATTTTCTGTCTGAAGCCTTCTATTTTATCACTGAAGAAATTCATGAAGTCATCACTACTAATGTGCGGAGGGATATCTTGTTCCAGAGATGACCGATTATTTGTTAATTTACCAATGGTGTTAAATAAGAATCTAGGATTGTTCTGATTATTTTCTATCAGTTTGCGGAGGTGCTCAGCCCTGGCAGATTTTAGAGCCCTCCTATAGCTGGACATACTATCTTTGT
>CAIGQW010004441.1:6859-20795 GCA_903798125.1 Danio choprae | reverse complement strand
TTACACCTAGTCTATAATTCAGTGTTTTTAACAGTTTAAATACTTGATAGCTCGATAAACCCTATTTTATGTCTTGGAATTAACAAAGTGAACTGCTGTCGTTTCACTGTTGTTTATGTGTTTCTTTTTACTTTCAGAGATGTATTTCTGAGACGCATTATTGGTGTTTTGGTTGGTTATATTCTCTCTTTTTTTTTAGCTGTGTTCACAAATCATGTTTATCCATGTTTGTTTATTGATTGTTATGCTATGTTATGCTGATATTATATTATTACTGTGAAATTATGTTGTGATGATATGTTATGTGACAATATTATGGGACAAATATGGATTGAGTAAAAAATGAATGTTTGAATTACACTTTGCATAATAGCAGATACCAGGTGTAATGGGTTTTAATTTTATGTATTTTCTTGAAGCTCCAGTTGAGGGCATCCAGAATATACCGATGGCCTAAACCAGTGTCAGCCTGGACATACATCAATTGCAGTTCTGCTACACCACATCAATGCTTTTGTATGGATGCCTGACTACTACTGTGTTCTCTGAAGGTATTACTGGAGCAAAACAGCAGCACCCATTACAGTGAAATTTGTGTTCATAAAAGATTATGATATATGTGTACCAGGTTCTATACATTTTATGTCATAGAGTAAAGTTTTTAGTTTATTTTAGGATTTGCAAAAGTTTTCTTCTCTTCTCTCTAATTTTTTTCCGCAAATCCACCAGAGGCCGCTGTGTACACTTTTTCAGATCTCAAATTTCTCTTGCGAGTGCCATTTGCACCTGCTGTTCTGACGTAAATATACCAGAGGCCACTGTCGACTGACTCTCTACTGACTGAATGACTGACTGACTGACCAATCAACTGACCCACCCTCCCCCTTCCCTAAACCCAACCAATAGTGTTTTAAAAAGCAATCCAGAAAAAGAAAAGCCCTTGCCTGACTGATACAGTGAAATTTGTGTTCATAAAAGACAGTGATATATGTGTAACAGGTCCAGCACATTTGTCATAGAAAAAAAATAGCAAAAGCTTTGCAAAAGTTTTTTTTTTTACATTCTCTCTCCAAATCTAACATTGGTTTGTGCTCATTTTGGTGTGACATTTGACTCATTTATAATCAAGGTGTAGCTTCCTCTTCCTCCATATACAGCAACGGTCCCAAGATACTCAAATTCCAAAAAAGGAACTAAAAACTTTGTCAAAACATTGCATGTATCTTCAGTGGCTCAACTGTAGTCATACATAGCTCAAATAACACGTTTTTCCATCAAAAATACTGTTAAAACAACTTTTTTCCCTCTGCCACGATAGGTCTGGGTGTGTGCTTATTGCTCATATGAACAAATTCATATTTACCATTTTGTTTTGTCTCACTAAAGTGTTGTTGGAGCTTGGTATGTTCACAGTTGAACCACTGAAGTCCCATGGAATGTTTTGACAAAGTTTTTTGTGCCTTATCTTGACTTTGACTGTCTCTGGACTGTAGCTGTCTCTGAAGGTTGAGGAGCTCTTGCATTTCATGTAAAATATCCTAGTTTGTGTTTTGTGATGAATTGGAATGACACAAGTGAGTAATTAATAACATAATTTATGTGTCTGGGTGAACTAACACTTAATGTGAACATTTTTTAATGACCACAATGTAATAGAAAAATTTAAGTACTAGGTGATAAATAGTTTTACAATCACAATTATAAGCCCTCATGGTAGGACCCCTGGAAAAAATTTGCATAATCGTGCAATTTTAATGATACTAATAATAATGGAATAACAAATTGCTATTACGCGGTTCATTCCGCTGTGGCGACCCCAGATTAATAAAGGGACTAAGCCGAAAAGAAAATGAATGAATGAATGAATGAATGAAATTGCTATGACTGTTGTAACATGATTTAAGTTATAGGCTATAATAACAGTCAAATAGGTCTGAAAACTTTAAGGTGTAACTGTTGTTTTTGTGAGAGAGAATCAAATCATACATTCTACACTTAACATTTTCTTGATGATTTACTAAAATATTGTCTACATGTTTCACTGTCACAGGTGCTCAGTTTTGCTGCAGCAATGCTAAACACAATTTATGCAAATATAACAAACGGACATAAACAACTAAATATTTAGCATGCAGACCTGCAAAGTTAAGACGCAATGTCAGATTTTTAGATTATAGCAGGAGTTTTCACATAAGTGAAGTCATTCATTCACAATGAATTGGGAGTGGTCCTATATCTGAGCATGCTTTGATTCTCTTGTTGTCAGAGTGTTGGGTTCCTTACATTGAGTGTTGCTTTCTTGTCGGTCTGTTGTGGTATGCCTGTTTTACTTCTGTGTTCTCTGTTCAGTTCACTGGAGATATCCTGAATTTGGCCTGCCCTGCTGGAAAATTGACCCTCTGCTTCTCCTTTGCCTGTATTACCATCCCTGGACCAAGGAATTCTTTAATTGAATTGAAATTTAGCCAATCTCTGATTTACCTTTTCATGGGGTGCTGTTATTTTTTGTTGGAATTTGTCTCATGGTCTCTACATGTTTTCTGTGGCCCATTCCTCTGTTTACTTTTACTTAAGTCCAAGACATGCTCTGGATCTCATCGAGTTGCTGAGTCTCTTTCTTTTTGTTAATTTAATTAAAAGTTTATTGAACTGAACTCCCCTGCTTTTGGGTCCTTCATGCAGACACTCGTGACAGTATATGGGTGATTCTATCATTTCAGGTACTTTTGGCAAGGGTCACCAGTTAAACCGTAACACCGCTCCATCCGTGTATTCCTGAATTTGACTCGACAGCCTAAATGAGAGGAAAACCTTGTGATCATAAGTGAATAGATCATATATAGGTTACTTAATAATTTGTGATAGTCTGTAGTTAGATCAAAAATGGTTAACATTAGTAGAAAATATTTTATCATAGAAAATGCATAGATTCATACATCAAGTGAGCAATAAACTGGTAATATGATTATAATAGGTGTGTAAATTCAATTTATTTGACTTTCAATGCTGACACGCAATGGTCACGTGGTGGCGTTTGAAGGCTTGAGCCGTGGAGCACAGATGCTCTTGACAATCCTGGGGGTAATTAATAATATAATAACACTAATACTGAAATGGTTAAGGCATTTTAGAATGACCAAAACAACATTTCAGATGTTTTACAATTTGGTCAACCTGCTGGTGTCACGGTTTATGGGTCTGTGCGTTCCTTTTGTATGTTATGTGTGTTGTCGTGTGCTAGGGTGTGTGTCTGTTTACCTTTTGTGCTGACAGCATGCTCTCGTATAAGCTGACTTAATCTGCGTCCTCCAGCTGATTCCGGTTTCACCGGCTATATATTCAGTCGGTGGTTACCGTTGGTTATCAGTCCGTTATTTGTTTTTTGTTTCCCAGTCTGTAATGCAGTCTGTTCGTCGGTTGACGACTTCGTTTGACCTGTTGGCAATCTTTGTTGTTGGACCTCATTTTGTTGTCTCCGGCTTCCAGCCGTTTGTATCCTTTTGATACACATTTTTCTGTTTATTAAAACTTTCACTCGCTATTGGATTCTCCCTGTCTCGTGTTGTGACAGCTGGTTTGTCCATTCACACACATTTTTATCATCACATAATCTCCTATAACAAAATCACATGACTTTTGTCAATGCGCAAACTGGAATTTGTTTGCTAAAAGTGTTTCCATCATAGTTTATGCACTTTTTTTCTTATTGAATAAAACGTTTATCCTACTCAGCTATGCGCATATGTTGTTTTTTTCGGGCATTTTCAAAAATGTATGCGCATCTTGCCATTTCCATGAACCATTTTTTATGCACATATCCAAAATAGTCATAAAAATAGGTGGATAGAAACATATACTGACAAATTTGGTCAGATTTAGCATGTAAACCATTGGTGTCATAGTCTGTATAAAAATAAGTGTATTTAGTGTACAATTAATATTTAAAATAAGTATATTTTAAATATTAATTGTATTTATATGTATAAGTAGATTTAAAAGTGCATGAAATTATGGTTTTAAATTTACTAAAAGTGGTATAAAATATTTAATTAAATACTGAAATAGTACATTAAAAGCTCATTTAAGCTCAACTGCATGGTGTCAAAATACCACAGTTGAGTACACTTAGTTGATCTGCATGTTGAGCTGCATGTTTTCATTTAAACCAATGATTTAAATAAAAATTTAATCCAATGTCACCTTTAACAAGATTTTCGTGAATCTAGCCCTTGATCAGTTTACAGCCCAGATGGTTGGTAACAAAACATAGCTCTTCACTGTCAGCAAAGACCTGATAGATGTAGTCCCTCAGGCAAGACAGTTCTTCAGAAACATCAGTGACTCCCAGATGACCAGTTTTACAACATAAATGGAATCAATAGTGACTCAAGATTTTGACTTGCTTCAAACTGATGAATTCACTAATAAATGATTCTTCTAATTTTCCTGTTGATCTCTGTGCAGCTGTGAAGTTAATAGCCAAATATAGTTCACCATTTACTGTGCATCTAAATAGTGAAACTAGCAAGTGCAATCAAAGTTAACAGTCTATTTGGATATTGTATTGCATTTAGAATATAGTGGTTAAACAGTTATTTGTTATTTTCAATATTTTGAAGAATCGTTTAAATAGGGTTAACTTTAAAAGTAGAAGCCCTTTCTCGAAATGTATTCAAACAGGCTGTCAGTTTATTTTATCAGCTTGAAAAAATTATGTTCAGAAGGTTGTTGTCATTATAGCATTTTGCCATGATTTTATATTGAGAAGGATTTTTAGAACTACAATTGTATTGTTATCATTCTAGTTATTTTACTTGGTGTGAATTAGCCTGTGTCTTCTCAGAATTTCAGGCACACTGTATACCCTTTTATTATTTGAAATAAATTCAAGAAATACAAACATAGGCTCAGACATTTAGGCTTGCATTCCATATCTGGTAAGTATGTAGCTAATCATAGAATTTCTTATGTGTGTGTGTGTGTGTGTGTGTGTGTGTGTGTGTGTGTGTGTGTGTGTGTGTGTGTGTGTGTAAACTGCTAAACTAACTAAGGCTTGTCATGACATCTGCCCAATCCCAAATCTACCCCTTAGCCTTTCTCCTGACCCCTACCCCTCATTTTGTGCATTCACATGAAGGGGTAGGGGTGTCCCAACTCTCTTCAGCTTAAAGGTGTAGGGCTAAGGAGAAGGGCTAGATAGCCCTTGAAATGAAGATTTTCCAGGACCACACTCGAAACCAAAGGACGAAACTTTCACCGAATACACCGAATTTGTGTTTTCATGCTTTATAAAAAAAATGATAAAAAAAGCTAAATTTTTACTATTTATAATCCATAATAACTCCTGTATAGTATTCCCACAACATACTTTCACATCTTTCACTCAATGATGCTCGAATACCCTGTTAAAAAGGTCTAGTGGCTAGGAATTACCTTTTTACAATGTCTGGTATAACTTTAATGTTGTTTTCTTCTGTTTACATAGATGGACATGGCCACGGTGTAAATACACAGTACAGTTACGAGCTTATTGCCACATTACATCGTTATGACAACATGATATCGTTTCCTTCTGTGATTTCCTGAAGATAAATACCAAAAAATAATGCAACTGGAATAACTACAGCTGTCACCATCATCGATAAGTAAGAGCTTGTGACGACATATGATGACGTGTGCGGGTGTTGTATTACTATCCCATTTCTTAGGGGTAAATTTGAAGCCCTTCCCCTTCACACACATTTTGAGGGCCAAGGAAGGGGTAGGGGTAAAAATAGAATTGGGATTGGGCCTATATATTGCAGCTCTGTTTGAAATGCTTATTTTACTGTCATTGCTATGGATAAAAGTGTCTGCTAAATTCATTTCATTCATTCATTTTCTTTTCGACTTAGTCCCTTTATTAATCTGGGGTCGCCACAGCGGAATGAACCGCCTGTCTGCTAAATGAATAAATGTAAATGTGTGTATAGACAATCCAGATAGAAACACCAGGAGGACATTCCTTCATCATCTATTCCACCCCTTTCATGAACTCCAAGAACTCTGCAATAAAAGGATAGTGGAAATGCATGAGGCAAAGGCAAGAAATTATTTGTATTAAATTGGGTGAGGGTTATGACACAATGACACTGTATCAAAACTGCAACATATGTATGAAGTAATATCCCATCATACCAAAAATGAACACAGCATGGGCACTCCTGAAATCATTGCTTTTTAATCAAAAGTAGCCATTTTAAGTAGTGCAAGTTGTGAAGCATTCTGAATTTTAATTACATTTATTTGAAAGGCATTTATAACCTTTGTGTTTAAGTACTACACTAAGGTGAATACATCATACCACCTAGCCTTATAACCTGTGGTAACATAAACCAAAAATAATCTTTCTTTTTAATTGTCAGTGAACTTGAGCATAAATGAAAAACATGTGCTTACCATCATAATCAATTTTTCCATCATTGTTTTTGTCTCCGTCCCTCATCAGTTCTTCAATGTCATCTTCAGTGATGGCTTCACCTGTAGCTTCAAGCATTAGCTTGAGTTCATCAAGGTCAATGTAACCATCTGCATTCCTGTCCAGATACAATCAAAAGCACTCAGAAATCTCTAAACCCAACAAAAGTTTGCTCTCGTAATTCAGTGTAAAGACAGACATACTTGTCAAACATACGGAAGAGTTCTGCCAGTTCTTCCTCTGACCTTCCTTTGCTGTCATCTTTCATGCATCTCACCATCATGACTAAAAATTCCTCAAAATCCACTGTACCGCTTCCTGCATGAAAAAACAACATTAAAAAAAAAAAAAAAAATTTTTAAACTGACTCTGAAAAATACCATCGATTTACCATTGGACCAAAATTTGACGCTTCATAACTCCAAAAGAGAAATTCTTAGAAGCATGTGATCTTCCACATTTCAATAGGCTGTCAAGCTGTGTAAACTACGCATTAAACTGAGGTGTAATTGGTACTCCTGGGAGGCAAGAGCATCCCAAACCTGGCCATTGACTTACAATGGTGAAGAAACTCAGACTGCCATTATAAAGGCCCCAGATTGATATCTTTATGCTGCACTGTCATAGAACATTGGGGTTGATATTGGCAAGAAACTCTCTAAGCTGTCAATCGACTCCATAGTAACAAAACAGACTAACCTAGCAACCATTTAATAACAGGGATATATCTCAGCATCAGAACATCCTAGAGACCTGAAGATTGGCTTGTTTGACTCATGTTAGCAAATGGGATTTCCTGTATCTTATACATGCTATCAGTGATTAGCTTAAATGCTAATAAAGATTAGATAAGTACTATAACATGCTAGAAATGCTTGCTAAGCATTAAGATTTGGTCAAACAAGTAAATGAGACTTGCCAAGTAATAAACCAGAGTACACTATCAACTGCATAACAACCACTCAGAACACCATAGCAATCACTTAGCAACGCTTTAGCAACTGCCTAGACATCAGGGTTGATTTATCACTTATTTTGCCAAGAGGTTTTGATATATCATTAGTCTAAGCTGTCAATCGACTCCATAGGAACAAAACAGACTAACCTAGCAACCATTTAACAACAAGGGTATCTCAGCATCAAAACATCCTAGGGACCTGAGGATTGGCTCATTTGACTCATGCTAGCAAACATGACTTCCTGTATCTTACGCATGCTAGCAGTGATTAACTAAATGCTAATGATAATTAGCTAAGTACTATAACATGCTAGAAGTGCTTGCTAAGTATTACAAATGGAGTATGTAAGTTTGACACCCAGTGGTTAAACTAGGTATTACATTCCTGGATCAAAACACATGAAAGCACAGGTTGCCAGATTGAGGACCGACAGGAGTGTGCCATCGAGCCTAGTTGCTGATTTAAATCGTGTTCTAAATAAAAGCAATGGCACACAATAGAAGGAATATTTTCATATTAAAATGAGTTTTTGTCCTAAACAATACCTGGAATTTATATTTTAGAAATGTGTGTCTATTTTTTACAACTGAACAACAGAAAACTTGATGACATGATCACCTCTGGTACACCACATGTGCTTTATTTAGTGTTAAATGCTAACATTGTGAGTTTGAATGCCATTTTGCATGACATTTATTGCCATACTACTGAAAGCAGCAGCAGATAGTTTAATGTTAAAGAGGTTTAATATGTATTAATTAGATTATAAACCTTACTATTTCATGAGTGAGTGCATATTCTGTTGTTCTGAATAGCTGTATTTAGATTTCTGTCGTGTTTCATCTGGTGCAAACAGCCAAATTGCTTACCATTGCAAATTTTGTCATGTAGTGTGTTGTTAGGACACAGAGTTACAATGTAACCTGCTCACCTAATGTTTACGTTCGTAATATATTTATATTATTTGCTAATTAATAACCTAATGTGGAACTCTGAATCTGCGTCGCATTTAGGATCCTGCTACTGTTCACCGAAGGTCGCATTTCGGTCACGGACGCATGCTTTGAGAGCCTTTCTGACTGAATGAATGGAATACGCAGTTTTGCAACAAGGCTGCACGGGGTGCTGAAATATAATTGACTAAAGTGGCAGAGGGGGGGTTAAAAGAACAAAAACAAAGACAGCGTTCTGGCACGTAACGCACATTTTCAAACCAGAATAACTGACTTTACCATTGTATTTTAGTTAAACAAGAATGTTCACTTAGCATGTTTCTTGAATATCTGCAAACATATTATGGTATTTTCATACTTTAAAAGAGTCAAAAAATTTCATACAGCACCTTTAAGATTTGATCAAACATGTAAATGAGGCTTGCCTACTCACAAAACTGCCTAGGCATCAGGGTTGATTTACATAATTAATTTTGGCAAGAAGTTTTGATACAGTCATGGCCAAAATTGTTAGCACCCCTGAATTGTTTCCAGAAAATCAAGTATTTCTCACAGAAACATATTGCATTAACACGTTTTGCTATACACCTGTTTATTCCCTTTGTGTGTATTGGAACAAAACAAAAAAGGGAGGAAAATTTTTTTTGACAATGTCACACAAAACTCCAAAAAAGGGCTGGACAAAATTATTGGCATCCTTACTTAATATTTGGTTGCACACCCTTTGGAAAAAATAACTGAAATCAGTCGCTTCTTTTAGCCATCAATAAACTTCTTAAATCGCAGACCTGGAATTTTGGACCACTCTTCCTTTGCAAACTGCTCCAGGTCTTTCATATTGGAAGGGCGTCTTTTCTCAACAGCAATTTTATGATCTTTCCACAGGTGTTCAATGCAATTTAGATCTGAACTCATTGCTGGCCACTTCAGAACTCTCCAGTGCTTTGTTGCCATCCATTTCTGTGTGCATTTCGTAGTATGTTTGGGATCATTGTCAGCTTTTACTGGGTTCACCCAGCTTTCTGACACTTGGCCCTACACTGCAACCCAGAATCCTTTGGTAATCCTCAGATTTCATGATGCCTTGCACACAGTCAAGGCACCCAGTGCCAGAGGCAGCAAAACAACCCCAAAACATCTTTGAACCTCCACCATAGTTGACTGTTCTTTTTTTTTTGTAGCCCTCATTCCGTTTTCAGTTTTTTGCTTTACCATCTCTCCATAAGACGTTTTCCCATAAGGATTTTGGCTTCCCCTTCAGAGGAACTTCAACACTTTGAGAGTTCACCAGATTACCAATCACACTAAAGAGTAAGAAAACGGGCCAATGAATGCCAATGAGCTGGCAGAACTCAGGTGCAGGTGATTAATCATAAGTAGAGTATATAACCAGCGCACGCGGAGCGAGCAGTTTGAATTTTCACTTCAGAACCTCACAGAGCGACTGAAAAGATAACATCTGCTAAGCTGAATCCAGAGAGATCAAGCTTCATGTATCCAGTGTGGGTGATGACGCAAGCAGCGGCGATCAAGCTGGGTGATTCTCCTGTCCCTGGGCGTTTTGCTGGGTACTTCTAAATGAGCAGTGTAATAGAAGAGCAGATTTCCCCTAAGAGAACAACGCGGTCAGGCAACATGTCTTATTCATGACGCCCTGAAGTGGATTCTACATGCCACAATAGTGTTGTTGTTTCTTCCTTTCGGATAGCTGGAGCATAGGCTGTCACCCTCCTCACTAAAGGTTTGGCGTGCTGCCATCTTCGCTCTCTATGGAGCGGTGGACGGTAGCGCTCTCAGAAATCATAACCTCATCAGCCGGTTCCTCAGAGGCGCGTGGCACGAGAAGGTTAATTCCATCCCTGCCCCCCTCTCATGCCCTCTTGGGATCTCTCTATGCTCCAGCGGTTATGGTGAGGTTCGTTTGAGCCGCTTGATTCAGGATATTTAAGTTTTCTGTCCATGAAGACAGTTCTGCTGGTCGCGTTGCTATTGATCAGGAGGCTCAGGATTCCAGTGGCATTTTCGATCAGCGAATCGTGCCAGGAATTTGGACCGGCCTACTCTCAAGTTTTCGTGAGCCCCTGGCCCAGCTATGTGCCCAAGGTTCCTACTGCCCTTTTTTTAACAGGTAGTGAACCTGCAAGCGCTGCCTGCGGAGGAGGTAGACCCGGCCCTTTCATTGCTGTGTCCGTGCACTGCATTTGATGTGACCGCATCTAAAGCATATGTCTCTAAACAGCTCTTTTTCTGCTATGATCGGCAGAAGGGAATTGCCATATCAAAGCAGAGATTGGCCAACTGCATAGTTGATGCGATTGCCCTCAATTTTCTGTGCCAGGGCAAGCCGTGTCCCCCGGGAGTGAGAGCACATTTAAAAGAGCGGTGCCTCCCTGACAGATTCTGTAGAGCTGCGGGCTGGGCGACACCTAACACATTTGCAAGATTTTACACTTGGTGAACCCTAGAGTGTTTTTCTGAGGCCCCCAGAACCCGACTCAGTGGAAGAGTCGGGTGCCTGGCTCAGTACAATGTCTGGTATGCCCGCTTGGTCTACCCATGTGCTGGGGTTCGATGCCAGCTATATGTGATCCCCGTTGGCGATCCCATAGGCGTCATTCAGCCACGGAGTGTTCCCCCCTCCTCAGGCGAACCCATGTCTTCCCTACCCGCTAACCAGCTTATCATATGTAGTGCTCCCCCTGGATAGGGCTAGCCTATATGTCCATATTGCCATCAGGTCTCCCCATTTTGGGTAGCAGGTGGCCTCCGCAGCGTCCTCCCCCTTTGGGGATTGGCACTTTTTCCTAATGTACTGTCATATTTTTAAAAATCCCTAGACTACAATTAGCTAGGTAAAACCACATTTACGACCCCTGATCTAAATTCTTTCGAAATTATTCACATATAATGGTAATTACTGGGCCTAGGGGACATTGGAAGATTGCGTCCTTGGTGATCCTTGTGCGCTCTCGCTTTGCTTGGCAAACTTCACATAAGTGGCGCGACAGGCTGAAGGGGAATGTCCTGGTTACTAATGTAACCCACATTCCCCAAAGAGGGAACGGAGACGTGTCTCCACTGCCACAGCAGTTGGGTCTCCAGCTGGGTCTCTTCAGCGGTTAAAATTCTAACTGCTCGCTCTGCGTGTGCTGGTTATATACTCTACTAATGATTAATCACCAGCACCTGCGGAGCTGAGCTCTGCCAACTCATTGGCATTCATTGGCTGGTTTTCTTTCTCTTTAGAGTGATTGGTCGTCTGGCGAACTCCCAAAGTGTGAAGTTACACATCTTCATTCCCTCTTCTGGAAACATGCGTTACGTTAGTAGGTCTCCTGCCATAGCTTTCCATTTCATTTAAATGTTGACAGATAGTTCAAGCTGACACAGAAGCTTTCTGAGCCTGCAGGACAGCTTGAATTTTTTTGCAACTTGTTTGGGGCTGCTTATCCACCATTCAAAGTATCCTGCGTTGCAACCTTTCATCAATTTTTCCTATTCCGGGGTGCCAACAATTTTGGCCATGACTGTATATCATCACGCTAAGCTGTCAATCGACTCCATAGCAACAAAACAGACTAACCTAGCAACCCTTTAACAACAGCAATTTATCAGAACATCCTAGGGTCCGGAGAATTGGCTTGTTTGACTGATGCTAACAAACGGAACTTCATGTATCTTACACATGCTAGCAGGGATTAGGTAAATGCTAATAATTATTAACTAAGTACAGATTATAGTATTTTATTAAGATTATTATCAAAACTGCTTTGTTATTTCTTGTAAAGTAAGAGACTGGTACAATGTAATACATTTTACAGGAAAAAAAATGCTTAGGGTTCTTTGATGGTACTTATTCTGAATTGATCTGGACTTTACCGTCTTCGTCCACCTCGTCGATCATCTCCTGGAGCTCTTCTGGTGTGGGGTTCTGGCCTAACATCCTCATCACTTTACCGAGCTCTTTAGTGCTGATACAGCCATCCTCAGCATCCTGAACAAAAATGTCAAATGCTGCACGGAACTCTAAACACATCAAAACAGTTAGTTAAGCTATATAGTATTTACAGTTTATTTGTATGTCTCACTAACAGGTAATGATATTGCAAGTAATTTTAGTAAACAATTATTGAATATAGGCAATACATATTTTAATTAGTTAAAATTAGCTGGTTTTGAATATTAGTGTTGAGTTAAAACATTTCATAAAGTGATCATAATGTAAATTGTAAATTTTTAGTTAGTGTTCTGTGTGACAGTTCTAATTTATTGCTACAGGTAAATAACTAGAAGAATACTCAAGTCCAGTAAAAGGTAAAACTATTTCCCCTACAAACCAGTGGTTATAATTAAGAAAATAAATTAAAGTGATATGATAACAAATATCTCTTTGCAATATCAAGAAACATTTTATAGTGGTAAGAAAAAGTGGAAGGACACAACATCAAAAGCTTCATTCAAGTAACTATTGAGAAATAACTATAGAGAAAGTCCAAATGCATGCTGTATATTTTACTGAGCAATACCATTTTTCTGCTCATCAGTGAGTTGCTCTGCCTGTTGAAGACATGGATTAAAAATGATCACAGATCATCACAGAAAACTTAATGTACACAACACACATATATAGTAACAAGCGTCATAGTTTAATTTTATTTACATTTTTTAAAATTAATTTAGTCATTTGTTAATGTTACTTAAAGGCACATTAATTTATATTTGAAGAGTTAATTTGCAAAAACAGCCACCATTTTGCAGGAATCTATTTTGCAGGAATCTACCAGGAATCTATTTTGCAGCTCTTCAATACTTGCAATTCTCTTCTTCAATACTCTATGTAAAAACACAGTTTCTGAAAACTACAACTACTAATAAGATGTGATTTTAGTAATTTCCATAAATTATGTTTTTGTAATTTTACTCTTCAATGCATACGATAAAAACATACTGTATCTAAAAAAACAAAACAAAACATGGAGTTATGTTTTTGCAAATAAATCCTCCATTTGAAAAAAAAAACTCTTAGTATAAAATGTACATTTAAGCACTGTGTCGTATCACTCAGCTGCAGACTTTAAATAATAGTATTAAAATGTGCTGTACATTTTTAAAAGTTAAATAAATACTGTGACTGTTGAAATAATCATGCTGACCCCCGTGTGAGCTGTTTTAATGTGACCTTTATTTAGAATGCATCACTTTAAAGTTTCCATATTGACATGGCAAGTGTATCACATGACACCACAGCCCCAATGATTTATGGATATATGTTTTTTTTCTGCAAATGTTGTACGCCACTATGTTAGTGGAGAGATCAGAGCTGCTGGATTTACAACATGTTAATTCATCAACTTCTCTTGAATTATTTGAAAATAAGTGGCTGTTTAACTGTGAGAGGAATAGGGTAAACATTAGTTACCTAAACAGTGTGTAACTGATGTGAATAAAACACATTATCAGATAATGTGTAAACTGATTATTATAGCCATCTCTATACGCTGGTGTGATCTAACATTATTATTATTATTATTATTATTATTATTATTATTATTATTATTATTATTATT